>JAAGKR010001930.1:17091-108853 GCA_011419295.1 Clarias macrocephalus
GAGGTTATTAATATAATATTTAAGTATAATTTCTTTACTAGTGATTATGACGAAAAATGGAAAGTAATCTTTCAGACCTATATTACAGTCGAAACTGCCGCATTTATATAATCTATAAACAACAACATCTGCAAAAATATGTATAGTATATAGTTTTTGCTATTAAAACTAAAAACATGCAGAATCCAGTAAAATGGGCTCACTTATACACAAGACCAATAAATCGACAGACGTACCTGGAGATGCTAGCAGTGCAGGTCGTACAGCAAGCTCTACACTGGAGACGTCCTCTCACAGTAAGACAGAAGCACGTTGCATCATTCTTCTCCTCATGCCAATACATGGCACCTCACAGTCAAAGTGCCCTGTTTGCTTTTCCCAGGATTGTGTGCCAGTCCATCAGAAGAGTCCACATGCCCATGCAACACTGAAAGACAGACACTTACAGTGCAGACAGAAAACGGAGCCTAAATAAGCACATATTCCCAGATAAACAGATCCATAAGTTTATTTCAACCTCTGCCAAAGAGTGTACATTTCTGCTCTACTTACTACAAACATGCAACATACTACAGTGCCTTGATGAGGTATTCACCTCTTTTGAATTTGAATTGGTACATTTCTTTTTAATTGTTACAAGAAAATGAAATGGATTTAACTGGGATTAAAAATATTGGAGTGAAATTCCAGTATAAATGCCATATTATACTGAGATGATGTGACACATCAGTTGCATACAGGTCAGCTCCATTCAACTAATTATGTGACTTATAATGGCAGAAGTAATTCAGGAGTTTTTTTTTTTTAGTAATTGGGAACTTTCATGATAACTTAATTTTTAAAATAAATTTGGCAAACTAGGAAATAAAACCATACAGGAAGATTATTTGTTACATCCAGCAATGAAAGTTTCACACAACATAAAATGGAATATTTTGCTTATACATGAAGACATAAAACCTATATAGTCTGAGAGGAAGGAAATGAAACAGTACTTGCAACACCGTCATCACCTTTTACAGTAATACTGAGATGAAAATATATAAGGAATGTGGAAATAACAGGAGATGGGTATTAAGGCACATTTACTTAAAATTTTAAGTAAGAGAGAAATTTTACCCATCAAAACAATCAGCAATTTTTCAGGAGTGGGCCTTCCAGGAAATTCAGTCTAGGGTCAGACCATGTAATGCTTAGAGAGATTAAAAATCCCAATAGCGCCATCATGTGACTTACAGGCCTCTGCAAGAACATTAAATATTTTTGTTCATGATAGCGCAATGAGAAAATGACTGAACAAGCATGGCTTTCATGGAAGGGTGGCTAGGAAAATGCCCAGTCTCTGTGAAAACGAAAACAACAACAACAACAACAACAACAACAACAACAACAACAATAATAATAATAATAATAATAATAATAATAATAATAATAATAATAATAATAATGCCTACATGATTTAAGTTTGTAAAATTGAATGTGAACAAATAACTCAGGGTTTGTAAAAAAATACTTTGTACTGATAAGAGAACAGCAGAGATATTTGGGGAATCTATACCTTTGTAGCATATCATGACATACACTTTATATGGGCAGTCGAGCATGGTGGTGGAGGGCATGTTTAACAGCCAAGACCTGGGACACTTATTCACAGAACGCTGAACTCCACTTTACACCAGAATATTTTTCAGACAAATGTGAGGCAATTATTAGTTATACAAGTCAGAATGGTCAAGTCAGAGTCAGGATGCTGTGATGGAATCATAAGAGAGCTGACTTCAACAGATAATGTTTCCATTGATCCTTTACTGCTAAAGGTGGTTGTACTTGTTACTTATTTATAGAGTGTGATGTTTTTTCCATTTTCTATATGTTTTTGTGTGTGTGTGTGTGTGTGTGTGTGTGTGTGTGTGTGTGTGTGTGTGTGTGTGTGTGTGTGTGTGTGTGGGTGTGTGGAAGAGTTACCACATCTGCTGTGGTCCTTTGTTCTTTATAGAAGTTGGCGAGGACAACAATTTTTACTGAGAACCTGATAAAAGCATTGAAATAAATCATTTGTGTACGTTAAATGTACACAAATAAGGAAATAAGGATTCATGGATAATCAAAATTAGGAAATAAGGATTCATGGATAATCAATGTATCTTTATGTCAAAACCACCTCCAGAAATGTGAACACACTTTGAAATGTGTCAATTTGGCAGTGCATGTTGGGTTTAATTATATATTTTTTTCAATTCATTTTTATTTATATAGCGCTTTTAACAATGCCCATTGTGTCAAAGCAGCTTCACAAAATGAAAAGAAAATTTATGGAAGTGTGTATGAGTGAGAAAAATGTGTCTAGATAATAATGAGATTGTCGGCAACGGTGGCAAGGAAAAACTCCCTGAGATGGCAATTGGAAGAAACCTTGAGAGGAACCAGACTCAACAGAGAACCCATCCTCATTTAAATATTGTGCAAGGTTCAAGTCATCTATTTTACAAAGGAAACATGCCATTGCTTATTGCTTCTGAAAAACTCTGAAATCAAAATTGATTTTTTGGAAGATCACATCATGTTCCAGAAAGTTTAGGCTTCAATGAGCACAGGCTCACGAAAACTGGGCAGCTAAAGACTAAAAAACGTTGCCTGGTTGGATGAATCTTGATTTCTGCCAATGGACATAGATGGTAGACAGAATTTGGTGCCCGCATCATAAATCTAATGTACCCAACCTGCTAGGTGTAAACAGTCCAGGCTGGTGGAGGTGGTGTAATGGTGTGGGGAATATTTTCTTAAAACTTAACTATGAAATAATGACCCCAGAAGATGACTCCTGGTAAAACTGTATAGAATTGTAAAGAGATTTTAATTTGTTAATTTGACTCATCATTACAAACACTGAACCATATTTTCAGACAGATATCATTTTCTGAACCTCTGGTTTAAATTTGCCAAAAAAGTCAAAAAACAAAAACATTTTGGCTCACAATATTCATTTTTAGCCCCACCCTATGACTTGATTCAGATCCTTATATGTTAAAAGGTTCCCATTTTTGCAGACCTTTAATGCAATATAAGCTTTATCATTGTGATTTCCTTTTCCTTTCTAATAAGAATTGGATTTTGTGACTGTAAAGGAAGTCAAAGAGTATCAATGTGTACAACAAGAAATTCTTAAAAATTCATACTGAAATTTTTTTTTTTCTCAGAGGGGAGGGATGAGGAGTACTTTGTGCTCCCACATTAATCATGGCTCTACAGCCAATCAGGGGCGTCTGTGAGCTTACGCAAATGAATGGAGCAGTTTGAAAAGAGGCGGCCGGCTGGTGTCACGTGATTCGGAAGAAACACGTGATAGTCTTCCGCCCTCCCGGCTGAGTGGTAGTAGTAGCCTTAATGTGGGAGCCCTCTAGTGACGGGGAGGAAATGGACACGACTAAATTAGGGAGAAAATGTGAAAAAAAATTTTTTTAAATATCACCTCACTGGCTTTTACTTTTTTTCCTCCCTCTATTTTCTTAATCAGGACCATGCTTGTCTGCTCACCACTGTGTCAGCGATGTTAGGACAGATGGCAAAGAAGTCAATGTACGCTAAAATCCTTTGTTATTCTGCAAAACTTTTATTGAACAAAAGTATTTTAATTCTCACCACACTGTCCTCAATACAGTACCATAATGCTGGATCTAAACGATTCATATATGCAACTTATCTTTATATATATTTATGTATTTATATGTACATATAGAGGAAAGAAGAATTAAATAACATTGCTCAATAACATTCAGACATATCCTTAAAAAAATTATCAACACTCTTCTTGGTAAACAGACAGATGTGGCTAAAGGAAAGAGAACAAAAACAGTTTACATTTATTATTATGCTTAGTGTTCACATTCAGCTAGGCAAGTGTGAGTGTTATTGATAGATGTGTGTGTGTGTGTGTGTGTGTGTGTGTGTGTGTGTGTGTGTGTGTGTGTGTGTGTGTGTGTGTGAGGGAACTCCAAGTTGATAAGGACACTAAGCATAGCCGTACTGGAGATATGTGGCACATTTGGCTGTAGAATTAAACACATTCAAACTCCCGGGTGGGTCACAAAGATGCTTAGCCCCGCCTCTTCCTCAATGCATCAGGACTTATACACGCAGCCCGTTTACCTAAAGAAAAAGCGCCCTGAACCTAAAGAAACCCTGAAGAGCGACTTGTATTTATGGTAAACATTTGAACTAAGTACAGTAAGAACCAAGAAATCAAGGTTCACCGTGTGCACTGAGTCAGTGAAATTGAAAGCTGGCATGAATGAAAGTCAGCATTAGAAATCAGTTTCAAGGCTGAAACAGTCTCAGGAGAATAAGAAAACACACAGTTGGGTTTTGAAGACCTTATTTAGCTCCAAGTCCAGTGCTGAAGAACATTTTAAACTGAATTCTGGTACAGTTGCAGTGGCGGACATGCAAAGAAGCTGATGTGCTCTACATACTGGCTCTTTAATTGGACACACAATCTGGGCAGCACCCCACTGTGCACGTTATGCCTTTTTCACCCTAAAAACCATATACATAAAGCAGTGCAAAAGATCAATGAACTGTATGAATTTAAATATGTGTTTAGCTGCTAATCACATGCTATGACCAAAAGCAAAAACCATCCTACTGTTGGCCTGATATGCTTCTTATTAATGCACAATGTGAAGTATCTAAAACAGTCTAAGTTGGAGTGAGAGAGGATCTAAACACAGATGCTATTTAACCAAAGCCAAATAAAAGGAGCTTTAAGCCAAAGGCAGAGGGATTGTTAACAACAGTCACACAGTGAATCAGACTGTATTTATTTCTAGGTCCTCCTCAAAGGCTGGAATTCAATTTTTTAACAAATAATTAACAGGCTTATGGGTATTTCAACTTAAAAGAACATCCAGTTTCTCCTTGACGGAGCCTTCTGAGAAAGTACAGGACTCCTACAGGATATCTTTTTTTTTGCTCACAAATGGATCCTGCCATCTAACCCCGAGGCTTGATTAAAGTCCTACAAGGAGACAGGCAGGGAGGAGAAAAGGAAATAAAGAAGAAAAGGTAAAATTTGCCAAGTAGGATAAAACCAAGTTCAGGCAAGAGGTTTCACCAGGTAGAGTTTGTCTCCCTGTTCACTAGTGAAGATGGGAGCTTTTTTGTAGTGCTCCACAAGCTCTTCCATACTGCTGAAGCGCCTCTGTCCAATGCAGTAAACTCCATCCTGCAGCTGCACCTTGAAGTGTTTGTTCTTCCCCACTGCTTTTAAAGACACGGAGAAATCACTAGGCTGCAAATTTGGTAGGAGAGAGAGAGAAAGAGATAAGTAATGCAGATAAAAATAAAATATAACAATTAACGTTATCTAAACTGCATTTTGAACACTTCTCCACAAGATGGCAGCAGTAACATTTACTTTTAACTCAAACTAACCAACCATGGGATAATGATTATTATGATCATTAACAGCTTCTACTTGTATAGAAAACAATTATGAAAAAAGAAAAGAAATCAGATCAGCTATAGTATCTATGAGGATTTGTTTGTGCTCTGTTTTGTTACAGAGGAACGATTGCTTCTCACCGAGGACTCGCTGTCTCTTATAAGGAAGTCTCCCTCAACTCCTCGCTCATTGAGTGCACATTCTGCCTGGTGTCGGGTCACGTTACCGTAGTACCAGTCTTTGCCTGCAAACTTGCCTATACGGGACGGGCCCATGTGGCTGATGGGAGGAGAGGCGGGACGTCGTCCAGCAGGCCCGTCATTCAACACCACAACATAGTTCTTGGGCACAAGGCCGATCACACCCTTGCTGTTCCTACATCGCCACCACTCAGGATCATTCTCTGGCTTCTCCACCACCTCCATGGTCTCACCCTTCTCAAAGTTCAATTCCTCATCAGTAACCGAGCTGAAAGGATACAGAGTCTGGACCACATGGAGTACTGAGCTCCCTGTGGATGTCAGCCTGCCATTGGCAAGTCCCAACCCCTGCCCTGCTCTTAGGGAGCGAAAGCCCCCTAATGTGTCACCTCCAAAGCCTGCATTTGTATCTGCATAGGCCGGCTCCTCACGGACATAGTTTGAAGGGAACCAGCCCACGCGGCCGTCATGGCTCCCCCTCCACCACCCATCACTGCACTTCTCCATTACGACAACCCGGTCTCCTTTAACTAAACTCAGCTCATCATCACGTTCTGCTGTGTAGGAGAACTTCACCACTGCTGGAATGTTCAGATCATAGATTCGCTCTGCCCCACCCACTCCACTGCCTCCTGCACTCCCATTGGATGGGTACTCTGCATCTGTGCTGGGTGTGGGAGAGGCATCACGTGCACTTGTCTTCCTTTTCGTTTTACCAAGACCTGAAAGACAGAAGAAGTGTGGGTTGGGCAGGTATACATGAAGGGAACAGAACTCATTTAGAACAACATAAGCCTGCTGTGCCATGAGCACTAAGTTTACTGTTGAGTTGTTTTCTGCATCATCTATCTGATGGATTGTACAACAAACTATTCTACAACCCTACAGTCTTAATATATTTTTGTGCATTAAATATTTATACCTCCTCTGGCTCCAAGGGCAGCAGGAAGCTAACAGTCTTTTAGCTAGACTGCTATCTGATAGATCTAATAAATGACTGCAGACTGAATCAGAGCGCCAGCATCTTAAGTAAACATTCTTATAGTGGAGGTAATGTCAAAGTCAAACTATCTTTATCAATATCCTAATCGGAGCATAAAGAAGCAAAGTTGGCCATGATGTACAGACGCACGTTCTCTGGCTGGCACAAGAGAGTGCATATGAATAATTTGAAACACACCTTGCTATAGAAGAGGTACTTGTGTCTATTTAAATCCCTGCAAATGGGACAAATATATACTACCTGTGCTAACTAGGACACATTCTGTTGTCAGATAGTGGCATATAAGACATTTCCTGTACTCAGGCATAATAAGAAATTGTTATAGACCCTTTATTATGAGAATAACAAAAGTGAAAGTGGAAATGTATGAGGCACAGTGAGTCAAGAACAGCTGACCCTTAGTCAAGAGGGACTGAACTTTGCGTGCATCAGAGCACATGAGGTGAAGCGTTAGAAGTGAGCATGTCAGGGCTTCATTTTGTCAAGCTGATAGAAATGTCTTTTTTACCAGGCAGTGACCCGTACAATAACAGAGGTGTACATGCAAAGGAATTTTGATGGCTGTCACAACTCTCCAAGAGACCATCACACAAACTGACAGACTTTTTACATCACCACTTGCAATGCACCTTCCCCCACTGTATGTTCCAACTAACTCATACTGGATTAATATCCACAAAATGCCTGCAGTAATCTTTGAACATCGTGAAAACTCTGTCTCGGAACATCATTATGTGAATCCTAAACCTTTCAAATAAAGGTCAAATTTATGACTGAACATAAAGTTCAAGAGAAGACAGTAAACAGTAAATCTAATCTTGTCTCCAAAGTATAAAAAAATTATCACATTGCAGTGCAGCTGTGGGGGGAAAAATAAAATAAAATAAAACAAAAAAAGAGACACAAGAAAACAAAAATCTAAGATGACAGGCAGGGTAGGTTTAGTTTAAGCTGTGAGTGCTGCAGCTGAGTTCAAGTCTAAAAACAGACGCTGACTTTATTGATCCAGCTCACTCCTGACATACGGCAGATGGGAGCCTATAGAGGGAGGACGTGTCCCAGTGTTTACAAAGAACAGCACACAGTTCAAACAAAGTACGAGTCAAAACTTTTCCTCTGTTAGCGATTTGAGAATGTGTTTCCCGGGGAGCTGTGTGCTTTTCTGAGGCTTCTGCTGCTGACAGCGTATGAAGACAGCAACACAAACAGAACAAAAAGCTTTTGGGAAATCAAAAAATAGAAGCACGTCCCATCAAAAGTGCATTCAATGCGTGAGCTGAACATCTGAAAAGGAGGAGGAGAGAGGAGAGGAAAAAGACCTTGAATACAAGAATATTATGTGCTAGTTGTCTTAGATGAGACATATTGTGAAACTGGTCTGCAAAGTTTCTTTTGAACAAAGCTGCAGAGAGAGGTAGCTGTTGACTAATAAACAGAGGAAGAATGCAGAAGCAAGGCCTGAATGCAGAAGCATGTGACTAAAACTTTAAAATATAGACAGTACACACACAATACAAATGCATGCCTGTATTCAACACAGAACATTCACCAGGTTTGGCACACGAAACAAGCCACCACATGCATATTTTTATTAAAGGATTTGGTTATACTGGTAGAATAAAGAAAAGATCACTTAAAGCCGATCAACTGCCTAAGAAACAAAAAAACTTTCATCTAATAATTTAAAAGTCATTATTAGTGATGCTCAGGACTTTACCAATATTTTAGTGGTTTGGAGGAAAAAAAACAATAACGTATAACCAAAACACTCACTGAGCACTTCATAAGGAACACTATACTAATACTGTGTAGAGCCTTTCTTTGCTTTCAGAACAGCCTCATACCATGGATTCCACAAGATGTTACAAACATTCCTTTGACATGATTGCATGGCACAATTCCTGCAGACGTGTCAGGTGCACTCTCAAGCTACCATATCCCAAAGGTGGAGTAGATTCAGATATGATGACTGTGAAGGCCACTGAAATCATTGTCATGTTCATGAAACCAGTGTGAAGGGACTTTTCCTCTTATGAATGAATTCCCATGAAGAAATATGCATAGAATACTCAAACAGAATGTGGCAGTTAAGCGATTGTTAACTGGTATTAACATTCCCCACACCAACATATCACCCCCACAAGCCTGGACTCTTGATACAAGGTAGGTCCATGGATTTAGGCTGTTGGCAATACTAATTGTCTTGCTAAAATGTATGCCTACAACTGCTTGGCATGAAGTGACACAAACACAAACTAGGGATGTAGTTACAGTAATGTGCTCGGAATGTGCTGCTCGATAGCAGGTTCTATTTAAAATTTCCTTAAAAATCAAACAATCTAGAAAGTCAGTCTTACTGTAGAAAGTAGGTACTGTAGATATGAAGAAAGAAAGAAAGAAAGAAAGAAAGAAAGAAAGAAAGAAAGAAAGAAAGAATCAGCAGCACTGCAGTAACTGCCTTGTCATTGTTCAGTTAGCATTTTTTTAGCTGTTTATTGTTCATTAGTTTATCAATCCACGTTATTAAGCAGTAATTATATAAATTATTAATATTTACAGTAATCTCAGCTAGTTTGCTGAGTTTTGTTTGGATAAGTGTTAAAAACCTTTTTTTTTTTTTTTGGTCATCAAATCAATCCTTAAGAACGGCTCTACCCTCATTATGTCTTAAGCAATTCTTAGGAAAAACGCATTATAAAGCATTATCCTCTGGTAAGTGTTTTTGTTCACACTTATGCCTAATGTAATACAAAGTATAATTTCAGGACTCATATGGACAACCTAACAATGTCCTAATAAACGAGCAAAATGTTTCGCAGTAAATATTGCCTGGAGAGGACTTCCACATGCAACTGATGACTTTATTCTCTTCTACAAACTGTGCTATGTTCATACGTTGCATTTACACACATATGAGTGTATGTGCAGGTCTTATATTTTTTACTCACTGCTAGCAACATCCTTGCTTATTAATGACTGATAATTATGATCATCGTTATTAATATTATAAAATACTACCATCATCCTACTACAAAGTAGGTTTTAGCTTTGTTTTAGTAGGTTTTGTGCTTATTTCAGAGAGAGATGAATACTACCCAAGAAAGACTGGAATCAAGCTCTTCTACCATTTATCTCCACCTGAAGTAAAATGTTGTAAGAGTCTGTTCAGTCAGCTTCAGCACAGAGAACTGCTTATAACAAGGGTGTGTGGAGTGTGACTAAGGAGGCCCTTTCAAAGACAAGCTAAAAAGAGTGGCACTGTGCTGCTTGCCTTCCACCTACACAAGGGGAAAAACATGAGACAAAACCTCCATTCATTAGAGAACAGGGTTAATTATACTTGCAAACCTACAAAAACACAAGTGTGCATGAATACACAACTGCCACTTCAAAATAAACATCTAAACATCTTAAAATAACCATCACATTGGGGGAGAAAAAAGTTTCAAAAAAAGTCTAGAAATCGGTCTAACAAAAACATTGCAATGACTGAAAAACCGGTCACACCGGATACTGACTGCTGTGAACTGAATCTGTGTTCAATATGCAGCACGTCTACATTTCAGACAGGCAGAGAGCAAAAAGATACAAATCATTGCGTCAATCTTGTGTTTGTAAGGTGGTTTATTCATCATTCTGGTACCATGAGTGGCGATATAGAGCATAACAACACTGGGACATTAAACTATATTTATGCAAGTTAGTTCCAACCAAGCAATCTGTTAGAAAAAGAGGCCTTTCTTCTTTTTCAGGTTCATGATGTCCAGAATAAAATTATTTCAGTAATCACTGAACATAAATGTGAGCTCCTTCAAGACTGCTGTAAAACACTGTAAGAAATATAATACATTACATTGTACATTTGGCAGATGCCCTTTTCTGAATCGAATCGACAGTCTGCCTACAGTTTACAGGACATTTCCATCACTTACCTAGAGTATCCTTCAGGTTCTTCACAATCGAGGCTTTCTTGAGGCTATTCTTACGCTCGACGTAGTTGGATGGGACGTAGCCAGTACGGTTGGAGGCGTTGCGGACTCTCCACCAGGTTTTCGAGTCATCCAGGAGCCACAAGCGCTCGTTTTTCCGGATGTCAAGTTCCTGGTCCTGCTGAGCGGTGTAGTCCCACTTGGCTATAACAATCACCTCCTCTGTCATCTTTCATCGAGTCCCCACTGAAGACACAGAAAAAAGAAGAGAAAAAAAACCTTAATAAGAAACAACATGACAGTCCAAACAGCGATAAGTATGATAGTTCTTGTGATTCCTTAAGATTCTTTAGTTCCTGATGTCCTTAAATGCATGTGGATGAAGAGAAACTGGCTCTGAATGCTTTCAGATTTGATGGGTAAAGACAATGCACACTTTATTGTACATCTTTATTGTGACAGAATTCTAAACAAGCACATCAGACACACAAACACACATCTCTCAGATCCCATCTGCCTCTAGCTCACCTGAGGATACAGCTGTGTTAAATAGAGCATATATAATCATGTCTGTCCTTTGTCTGAATCAAAGTAATGACTGAGGTTGACTAAGTCCTACCGCTCAGTCTCAGAGCTCATGCCTTTCTATGGTCACTTCATGCAACAGTTATTATCGCCGTCCTTTGTGCATTTACTCCAGTAACACTTAATTAATCCATTAATACTTTAATGATTTGTTTAAGTCACTACTTAATCTTACCTTTAATGTCTTTAAGCATATATTTTGCATGCATATTTTAAAATATGATTACAAAATATAGCTTAGATGACATGAGCTGCTCTACTTTCTCTTAAATGAGCAGAAAAACATTATAATAATGACTATCTACAAACAAAGAGGATATACATAAAAACATAAATTTCTGTTAATTGTGCATAATAAAGCTTAAAGATTAATGCTAAGTGTGTATGGTAGTGTGTGTGTGTGTGTGTGTGTGTGTGTGTGCATGTGCGTGTGTGAGTGTGCGTGTGTGTGTGTGAGTGTGAGAGAGAGAGAGAGAGAGAGAGAGAGAGAGACAGAGAGACAGAGATACTGACTATGAGGAAAAACACACAAAGGAAGGAGGACATCCCTTGAGTGTGTGTAAGAGAAGAGAAAGATAATGAACATTTACAAAGACTTAGTAACTTAATCTATTTCGCTCATGACCTTAAATATAGCTACAGCGTCATGCCAGGATTTTATTAGAAATTACAAAGCCTGTCAACGTATGAGCAGAGCTTTTGAAAAACACATTTCCTTTACTAAAGACAACCACTCAAAGCTACAGCAGGCATTTATAAATGAATAAAATGGTTAATGAATCTGACATTTCTCCAATGCATTGCATGAGTTATAAGATGGCACTGTTGCATGGCAGAATATGCACTGAATAGTAATCAAGTGATTAAGTATTCATGGGATTGCAGGGAAGCACACTTAAAACCCTGCACTCCTGTTGCGAGAGACCCTCAGGCATGGCTACTCAGTCAAAACAGCCATTAGAGAGACGGTGAGCATGTTTAAGCATGTGTGTGTTCAAAGACAAGGGCTATCATACTGAAAGCTTGGGTACGCACCTATTTTAAAATGTAGAGATACACTCACTTTGTGTGTGTGTGTGTTTTTTTTAAGTAACCTAAGCCATAAATTTGTGACCCTCACATAACCAGATTCATGTACTAAAAGTGAGCATGTTATACATACAGTACATACTCTTGACATGTCCACATACACCCACACCCCTGCATAGCCATACTTATCCACACGCACACAAACACACCAAAAAAATGAAAGATTCTGAATCCCTTATGGAGCATTCCAAATAGGATTGTTCTTCATTAAAACAAAAACACTGCTCTTAGCACTCATTTCCTTCAAAATTACCACAAAGCCACACTTCAGCGATAAACACGGCATTATTGTATCACTTATATCTCATTTTAACTAACCGTGAGTTTGAATTGAGCTTTAATGCAGAACTGAAAAGCTGGCACACAGAGTAGTTGAGTTACAGTATGGTTAGGACTACACTCTGCATCTCAGATGAAGAGAAAAAGGACAGTCAGAATGGAGGACACAGTAGTATTTAAGTAATTACCTTTATACTCATAAATATATGCTGGTTAGCTATATCTACAAACAATGGAGCGGTAACAAAATATTTACACTTTAATATATTAAGAGATGGCACCAGCCTGATAACCATATCTGAGTAATATCAGCATAAAACCCTGGCCTGTATATCAGAGGGGAAACAAACCCCTATCCGACATGATTCTGTAACAAGCAAGATTATTAAATAATAATAATAACAATAATAATAATAATAATAATAAACTGTTGATTTGTTTTCCCCAGCTCAACCCTCTCACACAACAGCTACTGAATACCAGGAACGTTGAAGGCTGACACGTGACGTGTTAAACCATCCAACTGCATCTTATTAAACTGCTGATTACGCTGAGTCACAGGGCAGCATTATATTTAAAAGGGAAAGCACTATCTGCACTCTTCCACATGTATGAGCTCACAGATGCCTGTGCTTAGCTGTTGTGCTGCTGTCACTGACAGGGACTGTCAGGACTGACAAGGATTTCCATTTGAAACATCAAACAATATATTTATGAATCCAGGACTCACTACAACTCCAGCTCGCATTCTCCACTTAAAAAAAGAAAGCAAACTCTATTACAAAGTCAGATGCAATAGAGAAAAGCTTAATTTCTCCTTTTGAGCTAAATGCCACTATATATGGCTTGGGGTGATTGTACTGGATTTGGCACATGGACAGATGCATCCACTGAGAATACAACTCTCAACATGTTTCAAATCTATTGCATGGGAGAACTTAAGTTTCTCTGGATCTTATGACACTGAGAACAAAACAGTGGTGGACTAAAACCATGATCTAGACAAAAAGAAATGAATGAATGAATGAATGAATAAATAAATAAATAAATAAATAAATAACACAGAGCAAAGCTTGCTGAAAGCATTACCTGTCTGATTTATTCTTGGCTAGTCACCGCTACAATAGGGGTTTAAATAAACCAGATATACAAGTTCCTCATCTTGATAGCAGAAAAATGTAGGAAGCAACATGATTGTGCTTTCACTCATATTCAAGGGGCATTTACAGTAAGTCAAACCAGGAATAAGACTCAGGGCGGAGGTAAAACATTTAAATGATGCAAACGTTTTAAAGAAAGCCATATATCTATGAAGGAGGATCCCAACTGAGATAGCTCAGAGCCTGCTGTAGTCATTCCTGTGAACATTCAGCTAGGAAAATGGCCGAGTTTTATTACAAAACGTGTTGTGTTATATTTATTTATTTATTTTTTTCAGTTTTTTTTTCAGCACGATAAATGCCTACTGCACAACTTCCTCGCTCCAAGTCACGTTTGGGCCATTAAAGGAGTTCCTGGGAGACCAGCGTTTCAGATGTGAAGCAGGCAGTCCTATTATGGCTCTGGAGTACTGAGAAAACTTTCTACCTTAAGGGTATTCAGTGAAACGCTGGGATAAGTCCATTAGTGTAGCAGGGGATTATAGAGATAAATAAGGGGTTTATACTTTCGTAACTCAAAAGGCTTATGTTATTCTGCATCAACAAACCCGGTTTGACTTGTACTCTCCTCATACAATGAATAATCTGACTTATTTGATGTATAATCTGTGAACTGGCTGCTGTAACCATACCAGTTCCATCGGGTCTTAATAAAGGAAAATTATTATTTTTTTCTTTCTATCTAACTAGCTAAATAAAAGATATAGAAAGACAACAAAGAGGGTTAAAAGGATAGAAGATTAAGGTTGTCCAGTACTTTTGTTATAAGAATAAATGTAATATATGTCTGCTATGTATATGAAGTACTAGTTGTTATCTGTAACATTTAGCCTTTTGCAATTTCAGTATTATCCCTGGAAAAGAGGAATTATTTCTCTGGCCTTCTCACCCCTCCACAGAATTACTTGGGTCTCCATGGATATGGCAGAATGATCAATAACTCTCGTGCCATTAATCAGAGAAAGGAATACATGCCCAGTCAAATACGTACGGCTGCTCAATAATGAGGATCATTAAGAAGAGTGATGCCTAGGCCACAGGGGAGGACATCAATCCGGACAGCTGAAAATTCATTCAAAACCACTTGGTAGACATCAATCTCCCTCAGTTTAATGTCACCTTAAAAACATATATTAAACATGTAATATGGGATAGAAGGTAGAGCTGGAGTGCAAACATTATTTTCTATTTTTATTTTAGTAATAAATAGAAATAAATACAAAAAACAGAAATAGACCCAAAACTGCAGCTGCTTTTTACTAGAAAAATCACACGCAAGATCCAAGAGTGCAGTTTCAAAGCCACAAACCAAAGAGCTGCATTAGCTGTATTTTGTCGAGGAAATGGAAAAGCCATAATTTTTGACCTTGAAGAGATTCGGTCTCTCGGCCACAGACCGTTTCCCATAACCCAGCAGCACTCAGCAGTCCCATCTTCTGTCTTGCACTCTAGGGATTAAAGCATTTAATACAGATAACACATCCGCTAGGCTCGAGTTCAATGATCTCAATACTCTCACACATTTAACCATGCTTTGAGTGTTAGTTTCAGATGCTTTAAATGCATATGTCCATCACGTCTAACAGAAAGTAACAAATATAACAACAGTGAATTAATATCAAGTCAAGTCAAGTCAAGTCAAGTCGGCTTTTATTGTCATTTCAACCATATACAGTTCAGTACACAGTGAAACGAAACAACGTTCCTCCATTACCAAGGTGCTACATACATGCAGACGACATAAATTAACAACACAACATAAATTTACAACGGCGATTTTTACATTTTTAAGTTAACCTAAAAAAATATCAATTTCTATACAAAAAATACACAATAGACAACAAAGTGCATGTGCAAATGTGCAAACAAAGAGCTACATGACAACAAGAAATAACAACGTAACACAACAACGTAACACAACAACATAACACGTTACATTAAAGAAATACCTTTTTAGTGATAAGGTATCAGTCATAAAATCAGGCTTTGTATTTTCATATGAACATCTCTCCTTTTCTTAAGGAACCAAAGTGCTATTAAAGCCGATGAAAAGAAAATCCGAGGTCAAGTGAAAGAATGAAAGTGCACAAAACTACAGAAGCCTGACACGGACCCTCCAAGAGGAGTGAAATGAGTGTCCATTTGGCTGCATCAGCATTTTACACCCACTCAACTTATCAAGCATCATGCACAAAGCGCCTTACAAAGAGGGGACAGAAGAGAAAGAATGAAAAGGGACAAACTGGCAGATCCCTTGTGTTTGTCATCTGGGTCAAACTGTATTAGGAAAGAAACCCTGACCTCTCCTTCTACTTTCATTATTTCATTCCCTGTCCTAAATTCCATCCATTAGAAAGCCAGCACATTCTTCTTCATTCAGCAGCTCTTTAGACAGAAGCTTTCATTCTACAGCATTCCTGAAATTAGCTACAACAGAAGAAAATCACCATTTGGCTCAGGGTGAGTAGGTCAGTGGTCTAAGGTCTGCACAATTACAAAGCGGATAAACTGCACGCGGTGCTCATGACCAGTCTCGATTAGCATCTCACGGTTCCTGTTGCACCAACTAAGTAGCCTAACACTCCCACTGAATGGCTTTGATTACCTCAGAAATTACAACACAGTGTTTATTAAAGAGGAGTATTTCGTCATACAAAGAAGAGAGGCTCGGAGTGACAAGTGTTATTATATTATATAAAAATATATATTATATAAAATATATTATATTATATAAAAAATATATATATATATTTTATATATATATTTTTTATTTTTTTATTTTGATGTGTCTGCAACTGAAGTGTTAAAATGTTGCTGTTCCTTCTATGTTCCTCTAATGAAAGTCTCATCATCAATCACATTACAGATCATTTACATATAGTAAAAATGTTCATACTACACTGCGCCTGTGTCTTGAATCAGTTTGTTAATGAATCAGTGTTAATTATTTTTGTATAACAGCATTTCATGGACAGTTCTGGTAAAATATTAATGTGCTCATACAATTTTTTTTACATTATATTTTGCAATGGTTCCCACACATAGACTTTACTTGGACAGGCCACCCAGGTATATTAATATTCAACAAAGGTTTTTTAGCCAGCGTTTTTGTATTATTATGATTTTTTTCATATCTATCCAAGAGAATGGTGTCATCTGCAATCAATTAATTAAGAGTGAAATTTCTCGTCACGCTACCGCTCTCATACCTGGGTGTTCTGCCATCATGAGAAGACTGAAAATCATACAGTCCCTGCAGGGGGGAAAAAAAATAAACAAAACAAAAAAAAAACATCTTGAACAGGATGTGAAAAATGGGCGGGGAGAGAGAGAGAGAGAGAGAGAGAGAGAGAGAGAGAAAGAGACGTGTAGGCTAATAGAGTTGGTGTTGCATATTTTCCTTAAATTCTAATTCAGTTTTTGATGCGGATTTCAAAATGTTTCAGTTGTTTCATGTTCACATATTTATTTATTGTTTAATAAAACATCCATAAGAGCTGTTTATTCCTAAACTTTATACCAAATACTGTTTACTCTTAAACTTTAAACCAATACAAAGAATAAAGAAGACTGAGCAAAAAAATGGGATTAACACAAGGTTTGAAATGTCAGATTTTAAAGTTAAAGTTTTGTAAAATAGAATGGTAATGCTGTACTACATCTTAAGTGTTAAGGCGCTGGTCGAAAAACATCGTTTCAACAGCTGAAGTGGATGAGGCATTCCCATCTGCACAGATGTGAGGCTCTTCCTTAAAAAAATATTTTTGTGAACATTCCACAAAATCTAATGCAAATTATTTAAATGTGCAACATGGTTTTTATTCATAAATTTAATGCTATAATATTGAGCTATAAAGTGAAAAATAAAGAAATTACTATGTGATGCCACTTCACTAGTTTTAAGTCAAAGCAGAATAATAATGTGTAATACTCGTGCATCACTACTTCTCAGATGCTTGTTCCCTGTGTGCACGCTGAATAAGTGTAAGAACATGTAGGATGTCTACTCATAATTAAGTGCGAAACAATCCTGTGACTCTTTGATCTACAACAAGGCAAAGAAAAAAAAAAAAAAAAACAGTTGAGCTACACCGTGCGTCACAACAGTGCATTCACCAACGCGGTCCAGACACAACACGGTGTTCATTTAGGCAACACATTTATAAAACAAAACTGAGGTTTTACAGCCACTTTTCTGCTTTTTTCATGATTTTTCATCCAAGCCGCTCATCTGATCAATGTATTATTGTTGTACCAAACAAAATCTCTATTGTCAACATGGGGCTTAATACTGAAACAAACAAACAACCTAGATCAGTTTGGGATCTCGGCCTTTAAAATCTTAAGCTTCCAACATGCCGCCCAAACTGGAATTCTTTCGGTTTCTGGATGAAAACCTTGGCTGGTTAGGGTAGAACTGTTTTTAATGCAAAAGAAAACAATACAATGTGTATAGCAATCAGTTAAGTGAATAAATACTTTAAATTTTTTTAAAGAAGAATCACAATAAATAAATAAATAAATAAATAAATAAATAAATACAAGCAACATTTTGCTCTGGCATTTTATACTAAGCCTGATAATAGATTTACATTACCTACAGAGCTGGAATGATACTGCTAACTCTTTTTCAAAATCCTGATGATTAAACCTCAAGTATCAGTCAACACCTATCCGATACATTTTCCTTTGAAATCTACCATCATATTTTTTCTGAAACACTTCCCAGTTAACCTCTTTGAAACAAAAGATTTCAAATAAATATATGTAGTGTATTTATGTATGGGTGTGTCCATAAATGAAAAGTTATGAAAAAATTAGTCAATCATTCATTCGTTAGGGCTAAAGTTTACATTCATTCATAATGGCAACACCTTCACTAAATATCCTTCATCTGTGTCAGAGGTCTGACAACTCTCACGCTCCTCCTGAAGGGCACGGTCACGATCCATGTTCTAGCTCTCGGCATTCTCTCATGTCACTTATTTTCACCCTTAGTGCTTCTTCACCCAGCCTTTAGGACTTACGCTATTGTTTGTCGTGTTGCTATGGCAGCATATGGGGCAAGCTGGAGTGAAGGTTAGGACATTCAAGCTGACCTGGAAACATATGCTTAAACACACACACATGCACAGAATTCTCCAGAATTCTTCTATAAAGACACATAAAAAGTAAAAGTCTGATGAATTACTAGTATGAAACACAAAAAGGAATAATAAACACTGTGAGATACAATAAATTCCTGAATATGATATTTTCTGGTGTATGGTCCAAAGTCAAAACACCCACAGAAGCACACAAAACCATGTTGAGGCTACAGTAAATTAAATATTTCTTGGCCATTTTGTGAATGTTCCTGTGCAAGTGAGCAGACTGTAAAACCATATGTTACTAAACTGCCCAGTCCATGTGTGATAATCTCCTGAAACACACTACAAGAAGATTACTCATATTTTTAAATAGTGCTACATAATGATGAATAATAAATGCATTTTTTAAATATCATGGCTATCTTCTGTTTTTCCCAATAAAACTGTTTCCCCACTGAAACTGAAACAGGTGTCATGTCATTGTTAACAGTCATGTCATTAAAACAAATTTTTTTTTAAAAACTTTTTATTGGCGCTGAAGATGCCAATATGGACTCATCAAACCAATAAAGATTATGAATAAAAGGCAAAGTATCATAAGTTAAAAATATAGATTGTCTTAATGTTTATATGTCTTATACGTTTGTCTTAACGTTTATTTATTTTAGCATGGAATTTTTTTTTCACTGTATGTCACTTTAATGCTGTAGCAATGCTTCACGCCTTCATTTGATCAAAGGACCTAATCTAGCTTTTAATGTTTTGTTTAAAAAAATTTTTTTTAATCACCAGAAAATTACGTTTGTGTCGTAATTCACGTTTTGCCAGATTGACTCTAAAAACCTCTTCTTTTTTTTTTACATTTATAATACAGACGAATCGGTTGATTGGCCAGTTACCAGAATTGACTGTTTTTAAGTTTGATTGGCCATAACCGGTTATCGGCTGATCAGCCTCAGATATAAACTATTCTGTACTGAGTACAGATGCTTCCAAGCGGCACAACAGAAAAGCATTCTTTACATTATCAAAAATCATGTTCATTAAAAGCCTCTGATCTGACTTTTTCTCCAAACTCTGTGAGTGAATTGAACTCAAACCCACTTATTACACACACTTACACAAGTTGGCATATTTATAAACTTGTGATACTTGAAGAGTGCCAGTTTTGATCAAATCGGCACCTTCGTATCGGGTGGTGATGCCCATCCCTACTGTCTAATAAGAATGTCATCTGATCGAAATGATGTGACTCATATGCCTCATATGCCAGATAAAAGAGATGTTTCCATTATTTGTACACAGTTGAATGTAATTCACATTGAATTCCCTACATACAGTTAAGTATATACAGCATGAACAAACAGTGGCTCTCTATCTCTCAGGAGAAGGCAGGATGGATACTTTCGTTCTGGACAATTTGGAGTGACAATTTTATGGACATCATCTGAATTTGCTCTGAAGGCATCAGAATGTTCTGGTGTTCAAAAGAGAGGTAGAAACTAAAATCTAGTCCTAATATTACTGATATATCAGAAGAAATGTCATAAGCAATGTTCTAGCATGCCTTCCTACTTTATTAGTTATAGGCGTGGAGGTCAGAGGATGAGATTGCTGTGTGGTACGGGCACAAAGAGTTTTCAGGTACTTCCATATCTGATGTGGCCGAGTCGGCTGTATCATTCCAGAGTACTCAGGCGCGGTTCCAGAGTGTGGAACAATTGTGTTGTCACTGATCAGAATGAGGTAGACTTTTGGGTCAAATGTTTTATAAAAAAGACTGAGTGGCTCTAATGTGAAAACACCCTAAAAGACAAACTCATCCATTAAGTTTCTTCCTGCTTAACTAGTGCGACTGATGTGCCAATCAACTCTTCACTCCTTTATTTAGTTTTCTTACTCATCTTCCTATAAGCCCATTTGTGTGTTTAGTTATAGCTTGTACTTATAGCATGGCCCCTTTACTCCATACTTTTATCCTAAACTTTATTTGCCCTATACCTGTCTGTATCATATAAAGAGCTGTTTTTTTTTTTCAGTTTAACCTATACATCAGGAAATACATTTGGATTCTTGCATGTCCTCACAGAGCATTAACAAAGCTAAGGCTATACAGTAGAGAGGGTAAATGTATTGCTTTACTAAAGCAGAACTTCAATGCCCAGATTTCAATGCCCATAGGTCGGTCCTGTGAACATCTCAGTACCAGAAAGGTCCTCAAATAGCTGCCATGGACACGAATGAGTTCTCCCTTCTTACACACATTCACAAAATACAGAACAATACCTGTGCCTGTGAATTAACATGCTTGGGCATACGGTATACATGTTTTAACATGAAAAGGAAATAGAATAGGACATGAGGCAACAGGTTCTGCTTCATTCCTACCATTAGTGAAGGCGAGATGTAATCCAAAGGCGCAGCAGTGATGAACATCAGTGCTACAATTTTAATGCAGAAGTAAAAAAGCCTGAGTGAACATACAGGGAATTTAGAGTCTTCACTAGCTACAATCAGTCCAATAAACTCAAACACTAAATACGTTGCACGCAAAAGCTGCATCTAATGCTGTAGAGCAGTGAAGATGATGTTTCAGCTCATACAGACTTAAAAGCACTTCTAAATGCTGAAAATCTTTTGTGCCAAACATCCTGCTTCTCTGTAAACTTTGTATACTGTGCTTCATTTTTTTTTTACACCTCATTCACCATCATTATTTAAGTACACTGTGTTACTTCTTGAATTTGTTTGTATATTGAATAATATAGGTTATTAGCATCTTGATCTGTTTACTCTTTATACAATTGATCAATGGATGGTGACTGACTAGTTTTCATGGCAACAACACTAAACAGCACTGCTTTCATGCACATAATTTGGATTTGATTAACATCTTAACATCTGTGTAAATGTAAACAGATTGCAAAGTCGAGGTGGCGTAACTCAAATAAACAGCTCATTTAGAATCTACAGTCAGAAAAAATATAAACTTTTACACATATCTCCTAAGATTAAAGGCATTTCTCTGCAGCACAGAACAGTGTCAGATTGTGATCACTCATGGGACACCACAACGCATACACAATTTTAGTCTCACATTCCTACTTTGCTAAGTCATTCTACCTTCAGACTTACTACACCAAAATATATTATGCATTTTACACAACATTTTCTAAAATAATTGGAATGGAAAATGCCTGTGAATGAATTTTTGCTGCAAAGCTACACCACTAGTTATCTTGTGCTAAACAAGATATGTAAGCATATCTACCAGGATTTCCTGCATTCATTAATGTAGCATTTCCCTTACGGCCATGTATAGGCATTGTAGCTGAAATTACAGACTATGCTCTACATAGTTTTAAACCAAATAAATTCCAGCACATGACAGCCACCATAATCCCCTGAAGCGAGAGATGTATGTGCATAGTCCTTTTTTCTCTCCTCTGAAACACAACTCTCTCATGACAGACAACACAGAGAAAAATGCTGATCTTCTTAATCCTTTCTTCCAGGCTGAGAAAAGTACAATTTTCTGAGAGGCCCATGTGGATGTCTGCATGCTTCTCTCCTTTATGATTTAGACAGTGAATTCTAACTGGAGATTGTCAGGCTTAACCGAAGGCAGTAAACAGACATGTACATAATTTCTTTAATAAGCTGACCGGGGAACTGCGACGCTGCAGAGAAACACGCCAAAAGCTATTTATTTACTTACACAGAACAAATGATATGACAACATAAACTACTAAATATATATCTATAGTCATAGTGACAGGATGCAGGATGGATTATATGCTATATATGAGAGGCAAGTTGAACAGTGAGTAAACACCCCACAGCTTACCGGCTGTCTCACACTGAGTGTGCCCTTTACCTTGCGTTTGTTTCATCGAGCTCGTTCTGCTCAGCGTGCTGAATAATTCCCTTTGAAGAGCATTCTCAGTCAACACACACATACATCTATAGCACAAATAGGAACAGAACTCAGGGCACAAAAAGTCCACTGGAAGTTCAGGTCTGGATTCTAATTGTATGGAATAAAAATTTATGACAATTTGTTATAGATTAATGACAGTGGCCAAAAGTATATGGACACCTGATTATAACACCCATATGAGATTATTCCTCAATTTGTTGCCATAAAGTTGGAGGGACACAATTGTCTCCCTATGCTATAGCATTACATTTTTCTTCACTGCTACAAAGTTGGACCAAACGTGTTCCAGCATGACTATGTCCCGGTGCACTACAGGAGGTCCATGATGAAATGATGTGCCAAGGGTGGTATGAAAGAACTTTTGTGCCCTGATGTCCACCCCAGTGAATACATCATGAATGAACTGGACAATTGATTGCTTGCCCATCTTTCTCACTGAACATCAGTCCATGACCTCACTGATGCTCTTGTGGCTAAACGGGAAAATGCACACGGCCATGCTCCAAAATCTAGTGAAAATATTTACTACAAGAGTCTAGGTATTATAGCAGAAAATGGGGACTATGACTGGGATGGAATGTGTAAAAAAAGCACATATGGGTATGATGGTTAGGTTGTCCATTAACTTTTGATTAGATAGTGTGATATAATGCAGATATTAACTTAGTTAGATAGCACAATTACAGTGACACTGGGTGAAAGCAGTGTTTGACTGTCTATCTATCAGATGTCCAAATACACCAATGCGATAAAGGATAATATCTTACTTAAAGAGCTCAGAAGTGGCAGATTGCCCTGATTTTAACTTGTACCTTTGCATTGGAACCCATAAGTCAGTAGTGTAGAGCTCCTGAAGCACTGCTGTACCCAATGAATTAACCAGTTATCCTACAGGTAATTCATCTATTAGCAGTTTTAGCTGTCTACTGAGTATTGGTTAAAGCAGGCCAGTACAGAACCGCATACCACTAAAAGATTCAGAGACAGTACAGTAATTCCGCGATTTAAGACTTAGTTCCGTTCTGAGAGCGTGTTCGTATGTCGGATACGTTTGTAATTCCGACAAAGTGATTCTTATGTAAAGCAAACAAAAAAACAAAAAAAACACAGGTTTGGTGTTTTGGTTCCGCATTATACTAATATTACATAGGACTGTGCCTTTAAATCATAAGGGGAATCCCTGTGACACAGCAGAATCAGGTGACCTCGTTTAAAAAAAAACCGGGAAGAATTCGAGGGGAGGTCAGCGGCTACATGGTGTTTACTGAGGACTTAAATGGAGGCCGTTTTGTCTCGGAGCTGTTTCGAACTGTAAACTCTTCCTTGTTGAGGATTTTCCGAAATAACGCTTATGCCAATTGCCTTTAAACCATCCGTGTTGTGTTTCGTTGTGATTGCGAACTTTCATTATTGCTAGTTAACATGAGCGCAAGTTTCCACCTACGTGCTGCCAGGTTCTTGCCTCACTTCACGTCTCTGTTCATGGCTCATGTCAGCAACAAAGCTGACTAGTGTCCAACACAAGGCATCTTGGGCTCTCAAAATCCCTCTTTAACACCTGAACAGGGGCACTACTTGGTGCATGAAACAAGAGGAACTACACGATACGTAGCACACTATACTTCCCTGTTACAGTATTTGGGAGTCAACCCCAAAAGTGCTTTTTCCCCCCTCAAGAACAGTTAGTTAACTGAGGCTATTCAAAAGTGGATTAAGAGGGAACATAAAGACATTTACGAAATTTACAGGACTGTCCACCACCTTCATGGTTTATTCCCCTTGCATTTTGACTACTTAGTACTGGGAAGAATTTAACACTACCCATCTCAATAAACTGAATAATAACTGAGAAAATAAATTCCAAATTAAAGACATTTGGGATAATATTTAGTTTAGAATGCAGACCTTATATTATTTAATTACATAACAATAATTAATTGCAGCACTTCACTGAACAAGGGATTAGAGGCTGGGCAACAAAAGCAGAACGTGTTCTTGCCTCCTACCAGGTTCAATCTGGCAGCGTGTCCAAACACACCAAATGCGCCAATGAGTTAATGCACTGTAGTTCTGCTGAGTCAGCAGAAACATTCCTCTCTTCTTGTCACATCTACAGTATATACTTCATGTAGATATGATCTATTTTTATATCCCCTTTCACACAGAACCTCAGTCGTTCACTTATTCTCTGATTAGTGTGTATTTTCTTTTCCCAAATTCTGCATTCTATCCCCAGTTTTCTGGCCTGAGTTCACCATCTTGGTTTCCATCTCTATCTTCCTGCGCATGATGTCATTATTAAACAACAGCAGCACAGTAAGAGTGGGAAGGGAGGATATGCGGAATTTATGAGAATTGGAAAATGGATACCTTTTTGATTCGCTTTTCGTTGCCCCACCATCTTTGCTTGCTCTGTTCTCCTTTCCTTGTTAGTTAAATTGAACTAATTTGACTTGAAAAATTTCATACAAATGGAACGAGGCAACTTTCTCCAAACAGCTCTACTGCTGTGCGTGTTTGTTCCTTAAAACCTTCAGAATCTTAGAGTCTCAGCTACGCTATGCTGCTGTCCATGCCTCGTCCCCACTGCCTAATAAATCTGAGAAAATTCAATATGTGACTTCTTACAAGACTGCGCTGACCAATATGGAGAAAATGTAAGTGCATTAGTCAGAACCCCAGCTCAGTAATTACAGTTCAACTCAGATGAGTAAATGTGGCCTCCAAGACAGTATAATAATCTGCTGGTGGTTTCAAGGCACACAATCATTTCCATCAGTAGCGAGCTGAAATAGCATTTTGGTTAAGATTTACTATACAGCCAAAAGTATGTGGACACCTAACCATATCACCTATTCCAAATTATTCTAAAAGTATTCAGTGGGGTTGAGGTCAAGACTATGTGCAGGCCAATAGAGCAGGTCTACCCAAATCTTGGAAACCAAGTCTTCATGAAGCTTGCTTTGTTTATGAGGTACTGTTACGCTGGAATGTGTTTGGGGCTCTGAGTTTAACTGAAGGCAAATGGTAATGTAACGGCACAGTTTAAAGAAAATCCACATATGGATGTGATGGTCGAGTGACCACAAACTTTTGAACATACAGTGCATGTTTTGGTATAAAATCATCTAGAATTGAATTTTACAGTGATCTCAAACCATGTAAAGAACACATGCTAAATCAGTTGTAAAAGATCAGATGAACAGGAAAGGCGCAGGGAGTGAAAGCAAAACTCGAACTGGAACAATATGTGCATTAGCTGCCAAATCCACATGGAATGTGACATTTGACCAAATTGACAAACACATGCTTGTGCAGGAAATAGAGAGGTCAGAGAGCATATCACTTCCTGTGCAAATAATGGCTGTATTACAGTCATCAGAGAGGTCTGGGCTTTAAAGTGCTAGAGGCTGAGTGTGTTAGTAAAAAGGTGGAAGCTCAGGGCACAGCGGTAATCATTGTGCCTTGTGGCTGGCTCAGTAACTGCTTTAACTTTGGTCAGGTCTCACCGCCACTGAAAATACAGTAGGGTGAAAAGGAAACACAGAGCAAAGTGTGACTACGAAGCCCTGGATCACACAGCATGAGCAGAGAGAGCTGGCAAGATCCCAAGTCTCTGATCTCAACACAGCAGGTTCAGCTCAGGTCACTCGCACAGAAGAAATGGAAGAGTTCTCGCAACTCCATCAGCCCTCGGGTTCTCAGCATTCTAACCGCTCCCAATACACAGAGATACAGAGCGATCAATCCTTACATGTCTAGCCTGTATTCTATAATTACCATCTGAGGTGATGTTTTCTTTCACAGCGCTGGCAAACACAATGGTATTTTTTCCCGTTCAAATGGGCTGCAGCTCTGTAATGCTTTTCAAGCATTTAAAAAAATATGTGCTTGCACATTTTTGGGTATAACATTATAGCATGTCTTATTCCTTGTACAAACAAATCAGCCAAATTAATGCACTAAGTAAGAAAACAAGGAAAGCTGTGAAGGCGGACCTGCCAAAACACCTTGGAGTGCAAGGCTACGATGGCACCTGTCCAATGTACCCCAGCAGCTTCATCAGCATATGCTGTCCTTCACATGCTAATGTGAAAAAGAAAGTGTGTATGATGGAATGTGGGTCTGGAATAATATCTGGTCAATGGGAAAAGCTCGTCATGTAGTGCTTTTCAAGAGCCGTTTCTGCTAAGGTGGCAGTTATGCATATTTTTCTTCTATAAAGACACCTTTAATACACTACTCATTGTATAGAAAAACTAAACTTAAAAGACAATCATTAAATGACATGGATTTACACTATATATGTTGAATAAACCACACTGCATTTGTTTTAATCAAAAAGAGCACAAACACAATTCCTACTAATATCTGGGGAAATTATGTGAAACTGAAAAGAAACTTATTGTTCCATGTCTACCTCAGATCCTTCTAATTTTGAGGTGTCTATCATAGATGTTTATGACAGAAAATCACAAACAATAGAACACACACACACAAATGAAAAAGGTATGTATTAATAAATCGAAACATTTGTCATTTATTAATATAAAGTACTGCAAGTATATGCAAATAAATGCTGTAGAGTAAGGATGCCTTAAAAAAAAAAACTAAATTATAGTAAACTATAATTAATGAAACAAAAGTCATTATTCTGTGTGACAATGCTTTGAAGATCAATAGTCTCAGGTACAGTTTGTACAGTTTTATAAAGAAATTAGTCATTAGGTTTTACTGAGCATTCTGCAGAACCACCCACAGGTCTTTAGTTCTTCAGACATTCACTGTTGTACCTGCTTCTTTTTTTGCATGCAAAACCCAGCCAGTTCCTCTTTGTTTGTTTGTTGTTTTTCGTATATATGCTGCTCTCTTTTCTGGCATACACATATTTTTATTTAACTTTTACATTTTGTGGTGGAATACTGTTTTTGTATGGACTCAATCATAAAGTAATAAAAACATTACAAAATGTTGTACTAAAAAACATAGGATGGCTAAGAATTTTTCAAAGTATAGTGCATCTATAAGTTTCATCCCTGTAAAGCTGTCCATTGGTAAAATATATACATGTTAAAATGAATTGAATGGAATAAAGCATACACTTGTATCCGAGGTGGGCCTTGGTCTATAGTGCTAAGTGACAAGATCCAGCTCTACTGTAACTTTCACTTCTATGCATCATTTACCTGGAAAGAGTAACAACTTGCAGACAATACACAATACACTCTATCATATATACAGTAGAACACACACTCCCTGTGAGGAACACTAAAGCACATGCTCATTAGCTGGTTGCTGACAGTTATCTTTTCTCAGGTAATTGGTAGGACTTAAGGATGTCTAGGTCTGAACCGACAATTCTTATTCAGCACACTGCAGCTCAAATCTGAGAACTCTAAAACACTGTGATGAGTTCACAACCTCCCCTAAATTACAACACACCTGACAGGCCACATAGTAAAGACATTCTAGAGGAACTAGGAATGAAAGGAGTACATGATAACCAAGAAGGAGAATAATAATTAAAAAAAAAAACAACAACAACATGGTAGTTACTCTCCTTAGGATCACAGAAAGGTGTGGGTCAAGCAATGGCACTGCCTCATTGAAGAACCACTGCAAGGGTGTAATAGGGTGCTTTCCATAGAAACTGTTGCTCAGTAACAGTAATCTTGTAATCATAACCTCGCCCATGTTCAAAGGTTACTTTAAAGGGAAGGAGTCAGGTAGATTATATTATGTTTCAGTCACACTGTACAAACACACCTAACTATTACCCACATTTCTTTCTTTGTGACTTGCTCCCTGTGCCTGAAATCAGAGAAACAAGAAACCTGAGCAAAAACTGGGAGAGAGCTACAGAATAATTTTTTATTTGAATAGTACAATAATGGTGTTTTTTTTTATTTTTTACTAACATTAAACATTCACCAGGCAGTTCCAACCTCCTTAGTAAGAACTTAGCTCTCGGGAGAGGAAAGACAGGAAGGCGAGTCTCTTAACAAAATTAGCTAGCAAAATCAAAACTAAAGCGAAGGAACCCTTGGGGAAAATGACTGAAGATTGTAGCAGGGAATACACAATGTTTCAACTTCATCTCATTTTACCTTTTCCTCTCCTCCCTGGTAGTGAAACTTTTCATACATAATATCATGAAAAGGCCTCATTTAACAATCTTCCAGTAAAGTTGCTTCTAAAATTTCTGAATTTCAAGATTAAGAAAACTTTGGGAAATGCTGATTTTTTAAATACGCAACATGATTATTTTCATTACAAATTACAAATGCAAAGTTTGTTCTCAAGAAAGATTAACATTTAGAGATGCCAACAAAACGCTGTAAAATGTCAAGAACACAGAGAGCCGGGAACAAGAAATGTAGTAAACAAGCAAAGAAAAGGAATAAAGGCAGAAGAGGATTTTATTTTGACCCACTTCTATGCCAGTAAAATTATTTAGCACCAAAAAGGTCAAAGTCTAGAGACAAATAACAGAACAGGTGAATTGTGTGTGAATTCAGTATGGAAAATCAAAACTAAATATGAGAAGAAAAAAAAATCTACTCTGCACTGTACACAGGTAATCAGGCACATCAAGTACATTAGCAAGAACTGCTATTTTTAAATTGCTTCAGATGTCTCAGCTGACTTCACTGGGTGTGAAGTGTTGAACAGCCATGACATGGTCACAGAAAATATCATGCCAAATTACAAGCTGGAAAATATGAGGAAATCCAGAATGGTAAATGAGGCCCAGGGTCTACAGAGGAGAATGTCAATCACATATAAAAATAGAACAATTAACACACAAAAAAAAAATTGTTTACATAATGTTTCCTCTCTTACTTTGCAAGTGACATAATGTTCACAGTTATTTTTTGTTTCTATTTATTCCACTGCACATGTTAATTACTGCTCACTAGTTTGGATCTTCCTATCTCCTTCCACACTTACCTCACTCTTCAGCTCATACAATGCTCAACCTCACTGGTTTCTCTTTTCCTCTGGGTTGACAGCACACTTGTGGATGTGAACTTTTAGTTTTGTGGCTAACTGCAAGTTGCTCATTATTGAAACTATTAAAATAAATTTAAAAAATTAATTATAATTATTTAAATTAAATTTACCCTAACTGACTTTTTTTTTACCATTTTAAAATATTTTATATAGAATATTTCTCTTTCTCTCATGACACACACATATCTACACAGTTAGGCGTGGATTTAAGGGCATCATATTTGTATGAATCTAGCTGCGTTTTGTTCAGGGTTTTTTGTACTATCAGCAGGGGAGATATAGCAGAAAGACAGGGCTCCTACAGCCTGGCCTGCTCTGGATCTCTGTGGGCTGGTATTGAATTTCATCCCCCTGACTCCTGCCACATGGTCCAAATCCACCAGCCATTTCAGAGAGGAAATTTAAAACCAGCCATGCAGTTAAGTGAGGGTGCAAGCCTGTGAAAAAACCTTAATTGCCTTATAATAAGCCCTTTTAAGGTGTTTATAACAGCTGAATGAATTAACACCCAAGTCACTTTATATGGTAAAAGAAAAGTAGCTGTCTGGTGTGTCAGCCTTTTACAATATTTTATACACTAATTATTAGGGCTGTTAATATTAATGTGTTAATGCTTGTGATTAATCAAGAAATTTCAAACACATTTTTTAATGCAAATTAAATCACATGACCAAGTGTGACACTAACGGCTTCCTGTAAACGCAGCACAGTTACCCAGCTGTGTGTGATATTCGAATGTTCAACGTGAGCATGTTTAATCATGATTAATCACAGTCTATGTCTGTGATGAACTATATTACAATTTTAATAATTTTAATATTATCAGAAAGTTAACAAAAATTTAATTAAATGAATCGATCATATGCAATAAATAACATGCAACACAGTTCCCCTACTATATCAGTAAAAGGGTCTTGTACATCGGGGAATGAAATGGACTATCTATACTGATGATTCAGCACTATTCTGCATATGTAAACATAACAAGGACTATTTATTTTGGGGTTCATTTAATGTGTGTCTTATGAAAACAAAATCTGCTTTGCAGTGAAATAACTCCTGATGTAGCTGCAGTTTTCTGTCAAAGCACAAATACAAACCACACGAAAAATACAAACAGGAGTGGTATATTCTAGCTGTGATGCGGTCGCCTGAGATAATCTCTGCCATTGCTTGTGTTTCCACCCGGTACACTGTGGACCATCTCCAAAACGTCTCAGTGCAGCGCTTTGCTAAAGATTCGTGTCTAACCCATGTGTCTCAAAATCAAAAACTTACCCAGACATTTTTCTTTTTTTTTTTTTTTACAAAATGATACATACAAAAGCACAACGTACACACTAATAACCAAGTAATTATGTATAAATTAAAATAATTAAATGAGCAAGATAAAAAAAGAGATATATTTACATAACACACCAATACATATGATCCCTCTGATTTAGATAAAAAGAAATAGTCTAAGAAATGTCTCTAAACAACCTTCACTGTTCATTCATTCATTCCTTCATTCATGCCACTTTATCCTGCATACATGATATCCCAGGAGACTTAGGACACGAGGCAGTGTACACCCTGGACAGGGTGCCAGTAAATTGTAGGGCACACACACACACACATAGGACAATTTGGAAATGCCAATTGATCTAATCTGCATGTCTTTGGACCGTGGAACACAACTGGAGTACCCGGAGGAAACCCACCAAACATGGGTAGAACATGCAAATTAACACCCACACAGACGGGAGACAGGAACTGCATCCTTCATCTACACCCTGGAGGTGTGAGACCACAGCGCTAACCATTACGCCACCGTGTTGCCTACCATGACTATTTACCTCATAAATATTCATACCAGGTCAATTGTCAAATTAAGCTGCTGTCCAGGGTCAGCAGGACAATGCACAAAATCAGGCAGATACAGATCAAAATATCAGAATGGGGAAAACATCTGTGACTTTAACTCAATCATGTATGTTGGTACCAGATGGGCTAGTCTGGGTATTTCCTGACACTGCAGATCTCCTGGGATTTCACACAGCACTAACACTTCTTTTGCAAAAAAAAAAAAAAAATGGTGCAAAAGAACAACTGAAAAAGAAAACTGCATGTGTGTGTCTGCAGGCTAAAACATCTATCTTTAAAACTGTGGTGAGCAGGAAAGCATCTTAGCATGCAGAAAACATCAAACCTTGAAGTGGATCGCCTATAAAATCAGGAGAGCACATCACGTTCCAATCCTGTCATCCAAGAAAAAGGATCTAAGGCCATCATGGGCACAAGATTGCTAAAACTGTACGATTAAAATCAGGAAAAGGAACATCCATCTCATGGTTGCTGTTTTATGCATGCTGAAAAGCATTTTTCCCCCACCACAGGTTAAAGTGATTATTTGAGTTACTGTATCCTTCCTGGCACCTCAAACCAATCTGGGCATTTTCCTTAACCTCTCTCATAAGCGAGGTGTTTTTAACCACAGAACTTTTTTGCATCTTTCTGTGTATATTCTAAAGACAGATCCCAGGAGATCAGCAGTGTCTAAAACACTCAAACCAGCCCATCTGGCACCAACATCAATGCCATGGTTAAAGTCACAGAGATGACACTTTCCCCCCTTTCTGATGTTTAATGTGAACATTAGCTAAAGCTCCTGACCTATATTTGCATGATTTATTGCACTGCACTGCTGTCACATGATTGGTTGATTAGACAACTGCACGAATGTGCAAGTGTAGCAAATAAAGTGGATGCTGAGTGTATATTACTATAGAACTCCATGATTACTGCATGTATTTTGCATTTTTGCCTTTGCCTACATGAGTGTCAGAAGTAGGCCTTACTCCTATGAGTGGGGTTCCTCATTTTTCCTCCAGACCCATCTGGTAATTGCACTTCAGTTCTTTTTTTGGCACTTTTTATTTCCATCAAAATGACGTGCCATGATCTATAATTTAGTGATTAATAATTCATTAATCCTAAGCTTTGCGTCGGAAACTTTGAGGTCGCAGAGCTCATCAATGGTAAACTGTCCAAAAAGAGAACTTGATGACCCACTTGTATTGTGGGAACATTACTCAGAGGACTGAAAAGTACTTCCAACAAGACTGAAAAACATTTCATCTGGAAAAAAAAGATATCTTAGAACATGCAGTTCTGTAAGATTTTTTTTTTAAACACGAACTCACAGGGAACATCCTGCAGTTTCTGCTGATGTGGATGAACAGCAAAGCACAGGGAATAAAGATCCCTTTAACAGTCATTCATTTCCATGTGTACATGCAAAGGTTCAGGAACAGAGGAACAATTATTTGCACAACTACTCACAACACAAAAACAACATTATTTACATCACTGGGAAAAATCTGGCTCGTAAATCAGGCAATGAGTCGTGAGTGCTGGAAAATAAGTGCTCATGTCGAAAATAACAACACTGTGCTTTTCCTAAATTATTGTAGCAGCTAAAGCATGCTGAAATGGAAAATTATTTCCTTCAAAAATTTTCAACTTGAATCTCAGTCCTCACTGGAAACATAATGATTCAGCAGCATGCCTAATGCCTGTTACAGGTTGTAACTGTCATCGTTTCTATGATCTATTGGATGAGACGGTTTATTACTTGGCTGACAACTTGGGCCTTCTTACACTAATGATGCCACCCTTTTGGGAAAGATTACAATTTACTTTGCACAGGCAAGTCAACACTTGGAGACTGGAGACGGCAAATTTCATACATTTTTCTTAAGCAATAGTTGAACATGTTAACGATCAATAATGGATTAATAATCAATAATTAACGATGATCAGACAAACATTTTGCCCTCCATTTAAGTTTATTTAAAAGGTCCTAGTAGTACAAACCAGTGGTTCACATAAACTAATTTATTTGTAGTGTACCATCATGTGTAAGTGAACGACTCACTCCGGTGTTCACAAAAAGAGTCACAGAGACTAGGCTCTTTGAAAAAGTTATTAGCAAACATGTAACAAGCCTGGCTAGTAAGGATAGCTACGCTAATGTGAGATTATAGCTGGCTTGTCCAGATTACCACTACATGCATAAAATCTTATTCTTAATGGTAATTAATCGATTAACGATTAACATTTCTAGGTATGATTAATAAATTTTTCATTACAAACCAAAAATATCAGATATGTTTCAAATACAACACGCGCCACTCTAACACTCTGCATATGTCTTTCAGGTCCTGGGATTGGACATCATCCATGTCAATCTCCATTGCCAGTGCGATGACGATTCCTGTTCGGAACCAATGAGACGTCCCCAGCCAAATACAAGAGCCCGGAAGTAGTGCAGGAGAGCGCGACTTCTTTCTTATTTTATGTTTTGACGATTTGTCACGCGGCCCATCTTTTCCTATGTTGAGGCGGTTATGAGATGCTAGTTTGTATTCATGCTCGGTTTTCTTCAGCCATTTGACTGCACTATGTGTCCATTCACACATTCTCAGTGAGAGCATACTGTTGAGCTTTTTTCCAACTCATGGTGCTGTGGCAATGTTAATATGTCCGAGTGCCTGCACAAAGCAACAGATAGAGCACATGTCTAGTTGGGAGCGGGAGCTAATATTTGTATTTATGTTTAGTTAGTTAGTGGGCATTCTGGGCCCAAGATTTGTTTTTGTTTCTTTTGTGTTAGATTAGATGGGCTCTTGGATTAAATTTAGAACGTGTTTTGTTTTATTTATTTGCTTTAAGATCTGCTTGTGGCTCTCACTGTTGAGTTTATCATTGAAATGTTTGCATATAATCTATAAATACTGTTTCTTTAATTATTTGGATTTTTGGTTTCCACTGTAACTAGGGAGCAATTGGGTGTGGCAATGTGACTTCTCCACTAAAATTAGCTAATGTTCATTTCACGTCTCAAGTTTGCTTCATTACCTCGCACATTTCGTTCCCCATTAGTAATCCAGTCATTTTACTTCTCACGCCAGCTTCCTATTTCCCTAGACAACAATAACGAGAGTAAGAACAGAATAGGAAATTGTAACAGCCAGCTCATCTCTGTATCTACATCATTTAAGAAAAGAAAAAGCAGAAACGCTCAGGATCTGCTTGTGTGTATTATCCAATTGTATTTCTTCAGCAGTCCTCCATGCAGCAAAATAAAAGCACGTTTAAACGCTACCATGTGATACATCAATATATTTACCAAAAATCCAAACCACAAACTATCTGGGGTTTGGCTGTATACTTGTAAGACATGGCCAAGTCTATGAACACTGTAATTAAGCCCATTTATAGTGAGGTTAAAGTATATTTAGGTCATGGTGCTGAGGGATCTCGTCATGGAGAGATTTGAGTAAGCTATCTGCGAGACACGCAAAACACTAGCCTTGCAAATTTCACAGTTGGATATGCTTATCAGCACACACACACTATAATTTCATACGAATCATGTCTAAGAAGGCATGCTAATTCAACATTTTTGACCCAAGTTCGGTATTTCTTGGTTTTCACTGTCCTTTCTTCTACTCAAATCCAAACCACTTGATAAACATAAGTGGTGTGAAAGCAGACAGAATTTCAGGCGAGCGTTTCCGTCAGGCTGTTTTTATTCAACATCATGGTTAATGTGCCTGCCCTTAGAATTAACCCTTTATATCATGGGTGCGGCTGAACCAGTGTGAACAATGCAGTCGGTTCAGGAGACCGGCTAGGGAGTAAAAAACCCTACAGAAAGCAAGTGAAAACACTGAGCAACTCTTTGTCTCTAACTCTGTGGCTGGTACACAAAGGTCCTGGACATGAGTGTACAAAGCCAAAGAACAACAGGCTTACAATTTAGACCAAGAGTCTGGTTTACTTGAAAGGGGTTTAAATTTAATGTAAATTTGTCTATTTATTTATCTGTCTAGTGGCCTTTTGCATTTAAAAAGATTTGTTAATATAAAAATTTTAATAATTGAAAAAAATAACTAAAAACTGAGTTAAAAACTAAAAATAAGAATAAGCAAAACAGCAGCAATAAAATATTTTTTATAATTACTTCAAATGTAAAGATGGTAATTTTTATCAGTTTAGGTTGAAATGAGGGGTTTGCATGTTCTCTCTGTGCTTGATGGGTTTCCTGCCACAGTCATGTTAGGTTTAGGTTTAGGCAGATTAGGTTAATTGGCATTCCCAATTTGCCTGTTGTGTGTGTTTGTGTGTACCCTGTGACAAATTCGCACCCTGTCCAGAGTGTACCTTGCCTCATGGGTGCCTGGGATAGGCTCCATGCCATATGGTGTAGAAGATGAATGAACAAAGTAATTAATTAATTAATTAATTAATTAATTAAAAGCTGAAATGCAGTAAACTTAGCTCAGGTTTGTGGTGGTGGTCTTTGAAGGGCAGAGATTCACTTAAGAAAAGGTTTACTGATTTATATGACTATAAATCTAAAGTCGGCACACAGTGGTAACACAGATGTCATGTGTGTCCTTTTTTACACCATTTACATTAGTGGTTCTCAACCTTATTCCTGAAGGACCACTGCCCTGCATATTTTAGTGTTTTCTCTATGCTACCATACTCACTTTAATTCAGAAAAGAATGTTAGTTAGTTAATCACTTTAATAAGGTGTGCTGGTAGATGATAACATGCTAAGCTTGCAGAGGTTCTCCAGGACCCAACTGATGGACCACAATTATCATGACTCTTGTGCCATTCACAATCTTCCCCCCCCGTTTATAACAGTAATGTCTTTGTGTGAGAAAATTCAAAGCTAGCGCAAAATATACACCTGGTGATGTCACCAACTAATTGATCATGAAATTCGTTCGCAACCTAATTTTAGGCAGCTATGCTGATTATTCATTGTACCCCTAATGCTAATGGAACGTTTCTGTTGAAACTGGGTGAGGCCCATAATAATAGACAATTCATTGTGTCGGTCTTGCCTTTTTTTTTTTATTATGATAACTTTATGTGTGTTAGTCAAGTTGAGGAAGCTTAAAGCGCTGACATTTCATTCTACATCTTAAGCTGTCTTTAAAAAAATTCTTAACTACTTTTAAAAATGCAGATATTTAATACGATTGTGTTGTTGACTAAATTAACAGTGCTTACCATAGTTTACAATGGCACTGGAAATGAGAGAACCGTATGACTTCAAGAATGACAACGCATCATTGCATGATTTTTGTTTAATAAAACTGTGTGTTAATCCTAAATCCTAGGGGTAATTCACAAAGCATGTCCTAAGACAGAGAAAATTCAGAGGACTCTTAAATCCTTAAGATCTTAAGTCCTATTCAGACTGGATTAATTTTACACAGGGAGCAGGGTATCTCCTGTCTGATTCTGCCATGTCAGTCATTTTTACACACTGAGCATTCCTGTGCCTGGAAAGATTATGCAAGCTTTTCACTACTGTAAGAGGATTTGTAGAAATAACCTCAGATATACAAGCCTGGGAAAATCCTTCACATGTGGCATCAATTTTGACATTTCCTATATAATTCTGAAATCCACCGGCATTCTGAACTGAAACTCATGTCTTAGGTATACATACTGTATCCAACTCACATTTTGAGCATTTTATAATTTGATTACCCAGAAATTATGAAAAACTGAATTGAAAGTTTTTATTTAAATGAAATATGTCACACTTACATCTACACTTATAACCTGACTGGACAAATTCTACAGAATTAAAATGTTACAACATGATACCGGTTCTCACTTTGATTAGCAGCATCATTCACATCAGCCTCCGTCTCATCATATGAGAAAAATATTTACAAGACACTACAGGGCTCGTCACTCCAACAACGATCTGGAAATAATCAATGATTCGTTCAGTCCGTGCTGTCAGCTAAATGACTTATTATGTCATTTAATCAATTCAAGAAAAACCCAATTCGCTATCAATAGTATAAAATTCGTCTTAATATGATAAACTTGTGGTGCGATACACAAAAACACACACATCTCTGTGATGCATCCAGACATTGCTTAATCTGTGTGAATCAATCATAACTACAACAGACATCCTCCCACAACATTGCTTAACAGGGCTTATGCCTATAAAACTTATTTCATTATTAAACAGTACTTAAAACTGATTCCCTAAAAACACGAAAAGGTTGCTTACTTGTGTTTTGGTCTAACATGTGTCAATTATTGTGAATTTGTATGTCCTGTCACCTCATCCACTGTTAATATTCACATAATCAGGAACATTTTTTCATTTCTTTCATTTTCGTTTTAATTTCAAGTTCTCATTGTGCTTCATGTCACAATGTCAATGTTCATAACAAAACACTCAGTCATTCATAATCACGAGGTCAACACCATCTTTTCCCGTAACCTCCTTACTAACAGTTTAGTAATACTTGCTTTTGTCAGTTCTGTGTAGACATTTAAAAGAGAAACTCCGTTAGGATCTTTTAAAATTGCCTTTAAAATTATTTAGGCAATCTTTTTTAAATATGGAATTCTCCAAACATTGACTAATTATTTAAAGTATATACCAGAGACAATTGGTGCAATACGGTCACCTACTGAATTGGAGCATGGCACACCAGATTGGCAGGAAAAGAAAGTATGCTTGTATGAGACATGACATTTAAAAAAAAAATAAAAAAATTTACACAGCATTCCAACGCATAGTAAATACTTTCAGTAGCTTTTAATACTTTAAAAATTTGTATGAAATATAGTTGCTTGAGACAAATCAAACAAACATTAGTGCTATTGAATTGGATTGAATCAAATCACCAGTTTAGCTATGATTCACAGCTTTACTGGTCATGTTGATTCTCTCAAAAATAGTCTGGGAAGTCTACATAAGATAGGTGCAAGTTTTCAGAGTAACTCCTAACAAGGTGTATGAAATAATCTTGGAAGTAACTTATACATTGAGCATGAAATACAACAGCTTGCACATCTAAAATCACAATGATGATGAGAAGACAAGTATTATCACAATGCCCAAGGTAGATAACCGGTTATATAAAAAAAAAAAATAATAAATATCATGTAGTGAGAAACAAGTAAAAATGTTACCACATACAACAACTGAAGCTGACAACAATGTCAGTTTAGCCCCAGCCAGAGGTGGACTCATGACGTGAACTGTCATTCAGTTTTCATAGCTAGAACTGCTTAATCCAGTAATAATTTATGTTCATTGAGTCAGTATGTGAGCAAATGCAGAGTCTGTGTTTCTGTTCACATTTACAATCCACATATCATATTGTAGTTGCCCTTCCTGAGAGCAGCCAGATGTGCACAGAACTGCTGATTGAGGTACAGCTGTTATCACATTCTCTTTTAATATTATTATTTAACATTTGCTTACTAGTTATTCCAGTAACTTAAAAAAATTAAATAATCATCTATTCTTAAAGTGAAAAAAAAACTTTCAAAAGCTAATGTAAAGAAATTATACAGTGTATACAGTATGTAGCATTTTGCTTTGAGCCAAAAGCTCAGTGTCAGGATATAGCACAATGCACAATATAACACTATTTACTACAAGTTGAGGCAGACAAATGATTACCGTATGATGTTTGGATAGCAGCATTGTGCAATGGTCTCTAGCGGTGTCATACATATTTGTTCCCTTTTAAGAGGAGTACTGGAAACCTCACGAGGTTTATTTTTGCACTGCTGCTGGAACTCATGTTCCTGAGTTTGTACATTAAATGACTGGACAAGAACATTCAACCTAACTGACAACTAAAAATATGAGTAAAGCTGCAATGCAAGCAAAACGTTGCTGAATACTGTGTCAAGAAATTATTTTGCCTTCATAAAACTGAAGTATTAAACTTCAAGTAAATGCAGCAAAGGCAACTCCCTAATAAAAAAAATCAGAGGATCCTTGAAAGAGCATTGAAATACTCTAGATAAGCAGGTCAGCTCGATCAACTCTAGAAATTAAGTTTCCTTATAAACCTATGAATACACGATTACTGCCTCCAAAGTGGTGCACTATTCGATTCACTAACAGCACATAAGTCAGGCAGGTGATATCCTAACTGGTTTAAAATTCAATTACTATAATGCAAGGATGTCTGAGAGTGTGTTTAGAGAGGGGAGAAAGAGACAGAAGAGGAAGGCATCTGAAGTAACAGCAGCTCAAGTCATTTATTAACCAGTTAGCATACATTATTAACACATTATTAAGGCATCAACTGTATAAACCTACACAAAAGAATGCACAGCCAAGCTGTAACTTAGACTCGGGGTTACAGATGGCTGCAGTTTAATTTTTTACTAGCAAATGCTTTCTGTTGCACTACTCAGGAATCCGTGCACAGTAAGCACAAAAGGCGCTATATGTGAGGGTGACTGTGATCACTGGTCATTACCAATCACTCTAAAAACTGTTATATTCTGGTCATTGGCCGATTGAATGAGGCATTTTAATGGAGTTTATTAAAATGACGAGTCAAATCTAAACCACAATTTAACACATCAGATCTATATGACATTTCCTTACTACAAATAAAAAAATGACCTCACATATAAAATACTAGATTTATAGTGTTTTTATGCTGTAATTACCTATAAAATGAAGAAAAAAGATGGGGATTTCGGCCAAGTATCCTTCCACTGAATGGTTTTAAGGTCAAACTTTAAATAAAAAAGAATGTGATATGAAAGGAATTCATGTGACATGTACATTGATGAAACTCAGCATTCATCATCATTTCACTGAGATTGGGAATCTGGAGGAGAACACTGAATAAACATTTTAGTGAAAGGACTGTCAGGTAAAGAGACATTATAAACATATGGGACGATGTAGCTGGACAGGCAAAATTAGAAGGCACATAACAACTGCTCCTGTTCAAAGCCCAGTGCAGTGTCAAAGTATGAAAAATCTGAAAGCGAAAAAAAAAAAACTCTACAAGGCAAACTAAAGAAGTGGCTGTATAATGTGCTCTTATTACAGCAAGGCTCAACACAAGGCTCAAGACAACAAATTGCTCCTTTGTGCATTTGGGTCGATTAAGGAGCCAAATCTCTTCAGACTAATATCATAAGGAAACCACACTGAAAAAATAGTTTGAACAGCCTAACAAGAAAATCAGATTTGGTCCACTTGTGCCTGCTGTGTGAACATAACAATAAGGTTTCAGAAGCAACAGTTCAGTGTGGTTTAGTCTACAATCACACTGCACGCAAACAAGGCCCAGATCAGATTTACTGACAAAATCAGATTTTTTTCTTTGGGCTGTTCATATTCTGTTTTCAACGTAACCAGTATCTGACATCAGTTTGAACAAATCACACTGTTAAACATTTAAACTTGCTGTAAATATGTTAAGTCATTCACTGACTTCTTTGGCTCATGTCATTGGTTTCTCTAAATTCTAATTTAAAACATTACATTTTCCATTGTCACAGCAGCCGCGTAGTCCCTTGGCTGCATTTAAACATTTCTTTTGATATCCCTTAATATATAGGGCAGTTAAGATAAGTGCTTTGCAATTTGCTTGTACAGCAACATCACTCTAAAAGTTTACAATGTCCATTACCTCATTATCTTGTTACTGAAATCCTCCTTCACTGTCATTCTCCATCTTTCCTAAAATGAAATTATGACAAGCATCAAGTTGGATTGATTTAAGAAATCACATGAATTCCAGTATGTCTGTTCCGACTGAGGTCGCACTTCAAATAACCAGATCTGGAGCCGATTTAAACCACATATGCTCAGATTAGAATTGCATTAGAAAGACCAGATTACATATGATATATAACAGTTCACACTGTTAGGGGAAAAAATCTGAATCACATGTGAGCAAAAACATTTGATTTGGGCCACGTGTGCCTGCAGTATGAACGTAGCCATTGCAGCCCATCATATGTAGGTAGGTATAGGAACGTGATTTGTTCAAACAAATGTCAGATATAGGTCCCGAAGCAATAACTGTAAAAATAATCATATCATCATCTAAGGAAAAATCATTGTGTCAATTTTCCCTGATGTGTGAACATGTCTTTGTTTGCGATAAGAACACACCAACAGTTCAGTTTGCATTAATACATATAGAAAACAAGACAAGGGTGGTACCAAAAGTAGAGCAAAAGTGGGCATAACTTTTTTATTAACTGACACAAATTGCACCTTTTTTGACACAAAGAGTAACCCTTCCCCTATACAAACATACTGCTCAGCATAGTCTCCATCACAAGCCATGCATATTGCACCGTTGAACCCAGCACTTGAATCCTGCTTGTCGAGGTTAATCTTATCCTACTGTCTTACGGAGATGACACCAATGATAAGAGCATTGTGTACAGATGGATGAAAATGTTGAAAGAAGGTGAAACCAGCACTGAATACAAACCACACAGTCTGAAACCATCAACTGCAACAAAGAGGATTTCCAAAAAGGATTTGAGAGTTGTTCAACGATGGCATAAATGGATCACTATGATGAGTAGTACCTTTGTTTAGAGCAAGCATCACTAAATGGTGGACCGCAGTTCAGATTCAGACCGAGTGAGAGTTGATGCTTTTCTGGTAAGTGAGAATAATTAATTTACCAGTAATCTAGTAATCTTTTTACCTCATGGTGGGTGCGGCTACACAGCCAATCAATGTAATAGTTTACTGTGTATGGACAGAGTGTGTTGAAGAAACAAAACTGAAAGCAATGGCTTACTCAAAAAAAAAAAAAAAAGGAATGTAGACTATGAAAATCGAACCTTCAAAAATGAATGGACAAATGTTTATTCTTCTTGCAGGAAGTTTAAAACCAGTTTGTCTCATATGTTCTGAAACCGTAGCGATAACAAAAAGCAGTAATGTGAAGCACCACTATGAGACATAAAAATGGGTCGAAATATAAGGAAATATATTCTCAGCAGTCCGAGGTGAGGGCATGTAAAATACCTGAACCAAGAGGTCAGTATGACAGAGCAACCATAGTCCTTTCACATTCATTTACAGCCCAACACTGTGCAAATGACGATTTATTAAACATTGTTGTTTGTATTCCACACAAATACAAGCAAATATACAAGCCCATCAGACCTGAATCTTAACACACACATGAAATTCAGACCTCGGCTTGAAGAAAGAAATTTATTTGACTGGACCTTAATCAATTTTAACTCAATACTCCTGGTATAGAAGGAGTGTTACTCTACCAGCATGTGCTATTTCAACAACCTGTCAACTTAAAATGCATTACTTTTTTTTTCGTTATTCCCCTCCTAACCCGCTCATCACATACCTAATTTTGACAATACAGCCTGAAAAAAAAAAGATTACTTGAAAACAATGCTGAAGTTTCAGGTACTTTTAGGAAGAACAGCCAGTGTCACCGGACAGCTTTATATTCAATAACATCTCTCCAGGCTGCCATATGCAGATAAAAAGGTAAATGTGGTACAGACAGTGATATCAGATAATTCAGCTACGGAGAAAGAGACAGAGAGGGAAACTGGAAAGCGTTTTTACTCTCGCTAAGATTCAAAACGTGCTTTATTGTCATGACAAATATGGACATTGGTATTACCAAAGCTCAGAAACAAGTCAAAATAACAACAGAAGTAAACAGATTGTAAATATATATTTACTCTATATCACTCTATCATATACAAACAAACACGCGCGCGCGAGAGAGCGAGCGCGCTCCCATACACACACGGACAGGGAAACTGGCGCAGAGCAAACCAGCGTGTGTGTGACAAAAGGCTACGGGTTGTTCGGAGAAACAATCATTTCATTACAGCTGTAATGTGTGTGAGTCGGAAAAGCAGAGAATCTGCACCGATCCATACGAAAAGCCCTCTGCTCAACACTACTGTATTATGTTCACTTTAGCAGGTTTATTTCCAAACGACACATTTCTACACGCTGTGTTAAAGGCGTCCCGTTGTCAAGCGCTAACGTCAATTCTGCACGAAACCAAAAACAAAAAGCCCCAAACCGGAGCGACAAAGTGATAAACTGTAAACAACTTGGCGGTTATTAGGGAATATTTGTTTACTCACACCTTCCATTCACTTAAAGCCCAAACAACACTGAAGTATATGACACCGAGCACCATATTTGCCTCGTCTCGGCTCGACTCTAAAGCAGCGCAGGCAACTTTAGCAAACCCTGAAACTCCAGCTGAGATTCCGCCTGCGCTTACCGTGGAGCGGCTCCTCACAGTCACGTCCAGAAGCGAGGGGGCGGGAGAGCGCTCAGAACAGCCCTGTCCGTGTGCTGGAAATGTAGCGTCAGTCCGGTTGTGTCAGTTTCTTACAGCTTTACTCTCGTGTGTGTGTGTGTGTGCGCGCGCGGGCCCAAGCAACCAGCAGCTCGCTCCCTGCGCGCGACACTCTCCACTGGTGACGTCACCAGGGCCGTGCTACAAAGAGGGCGGCGCGCGCGCAGGGACAACCGTCTAACCACTGCTACTGCTCCTACTACTGTCCAAACAATAGTCTCAAATGATAATGTGCAGCTGTGTTTCTGTATGTTTTATATAATCAGAACTGAACCTAGAAGCGTATCTTTAGTGTCTCTAAAACATTACACAGGTTTTTAGATATAAAACCCAAAACAGTCATATAATGAGGCCAACAGTCATGAGTCACACTAGCAAGCTTGTAAGAGTACTTAATAGTTCCAGATGCAAGTCATATGCCATGACACAGCTAATATTCTACAAACATCATTCCAGATACTTTATCTTCATCTTCTATACTGCTTATCCTGGGGCCTGGAGCTTATCCCATGAGACCTGGGGCACAAGGTAGGGTGCACCCTGGACAGGGTTCCAATCCATCACAGGGGGACGCATACCTGAGGCAGGAATCAAACCCTTGACCCTGGGGTGCAAGGCCACAGTGATAACCACTACACCACTGTGCCACCAATCACAGATACCAAAAGGGGTGGTGGCTCAAATAGTTAAGCCTGTAGGCCCTGGGTTAATCAGAATGGGTTCAAGCCTCAGCACTGTCAAGTTGCCACTGTTGAGTTCTTGAGCAAGGTGCATAACCCTATCTACTTTAGGGGTGCAGTATCCTGGCTGACCCTGTGCTCTATATGCAAAAAAAAAAAAAAAAAACAATTTCACTGTACATGTGACAAACAATTTAATCTTAATAATTACAAATACACCATCTTTGCCTGTAAATCCTCCCTGGTTTGGCCCTGAGCTTGGTTTATTGCCCATTTACCTGCAAGTTCTATCTGTGCCTGTGTGGGTTTCTTCTGGCTTCTCTGGTTTTCTTCTATCTTCCAAAAATGTCAATAGGCTGCCTCTAGCAATAAGTATTTGAATGTGTGTGCATGATACCATGCAGTGAATTGGTTCTATCCAGGGTGTATTCCCACCATGCTCCCAGGATAGTTTGTGGATCTACAACAATCCTGCTCAGCATGAAGGGATTACTAAATGTTAGCATGAGTCAGGTGCAACATTGCAGGAATGTCATAACAAATATGTTATTCCAGAACCATGACCACAGGCACTGCAGATGTGCCAATAAGAGATTTATCACCACAGACACATTATTGCAAGTGCTTTATTACATATCTGTTATCATGAATATGTTAGACATTAGACTTTACTGTCATGCTTTCATACTTTACCCAGGATGAAGTTTTAAAAGGTGAATGAAATTGTTACAAAGTTCAAACATCAAAGCAGTCACGTCAGCGCGAAGGTCTTGGAGACAAAGATATACTGTATATAATAAACCTGGTTTATTGCCAGCATAAGTTTGCTATATACTGCACTAGGTATATTGCACTGATTCGTTTTATAGTGCATCAGCAAATAAGTATGTGCATAATATAATAGTAATGTAAACCTTAATTAAAGTGACAAGTGAATGTAAACATTATTTAAAATGTTGAGAGAAAACTGTGCATTTCAGTAGAATATGACGTGTGATTCATTTTAATATAAGCCTATGGAATTATGTGACTGTTCAACAGTCTTATGGCCTGTAGGAAAACTTTTTCTGACACAATGTTTGTAATATGCTGCGATATTATTTGTCAGAAGGCTGCTGTTTGAGCAGGTTGGGGTTTCGGGGGGCTGGTGTCTTTTATGATTGAAGCCACTGTGTTGAATAAATGTCAAAAGAAAGGGAAACTCACCTCCAATTGTCTACTGGGAAGTTTGTTCTGCAAACTGCAGGTTTTTGTTATCAAGAGCAGTGCAGTTTTTAAACCAGTAGGGGATACTTCCTGTCAGGCTGCTATTTATAGTGTAGGTGTAAAATAAATCTGAGGATTCTGGGCTTAGACAGGATCTCTTAAGGCACTTGAAGTTGCAAAGACTTGAAAAACACACAGGACTTTGAAGATACAGTTACACAATGATGGCTGAGCCTGGTGTCTGTACTAGAGGGTATGATGGACCCAGTTGAACACTGAGATTTAATCTACAGAGTGCTATCTCAAATGCTAACACCATCACGCCCTAATAACTCGACATCAAGCTCAGAGACCTGATATGCAGATGAATCATCATAGATGCATCATCCCAAATACATAATTGCAAATACATAATTGCAGATTCTACAGTACATCAAATATGTGTCATTGAAGGTATGTTGTGGAAAATGCAGTACCTCATTACAAATTCACTCCTGGGTCAATTCATTAGGTACTTCTTGCTAGTACTGGATTGTACTCCTCTTTGCATTTTTGTACTGTGTTAATTATTCTTGGCATAAATTCAACAAGGTGCTGGAAACAATCCTTTGAGGTTTTGGTCCATATTGAAATGGATAGAATCACAGATTTGTCTGCTGCACATCCATGATGTGAATCTACTGCACCATCACATCCCAACGGTGCTCTGTTGGATTGAGATCTGCAGACCTAGTGGAGTCCATTCGGGTACAAGTCAAGTCAAGTCAAGTCAATTTTATTTATATAGCGCTTTTAACAATTGACATTGTCGCAAAGCAGCTTTACACAATAAAAAGAAGTAAGTCTGTATGCAATGTGTATGAATCAAAATGATAAGATTGTCCCTGATGAGCAAGCCGAGGGCGACGGTGGCAAGGAAAAACTCAATGGGATCGTAATAGGAAGAAACCTTGAGAGGAACCAGACTCAACAGGGAACCCATCCTCATCTGGGTGATAACGGATAGCAGGGATTGATCAGCATAATAATGTGTACTGGAAGTTCAGTGTCACAGGAGATGTGTTAAATTAAAATTAACACAGTCCAGTTTGTTCCTGGAGGCTCAGGTAGACTGTAGGAGATTCTAGTCCTGAGCTATCGAACAACTGAAGTCACAGGTCTCCAGAGCATCAATCAATGATAGGACAGTCTTAATGGAAACCATCCCCAGCCACCATACAAATCCAGGCAGACCACACGGGGCATCCATGCAACGAGATCTCCAACCAGAAGCAGGACTCCAGGACGGGTTAGACGGGTCCAGAGGGCAGAGGGGTCTGGATCACTAGCAACTCAGGAGAGAACATGTATAGCTCGACAGAGAGACAGAGAGAGGGAAAGGAGAGAGGGAGAGAGAGAGAGAGAGAGAGAGAGAGAGCAGAAGAGGAGAGAACAGAAAATAAGGAGAGATGGCAGTTAGGTATGGTCACAGTCAACATGTATAAGGTGAATGTATATTTAGTGCAAAGTGCAAGCAGGGACTCCAGCAGGACTAACTATAACAGCATAACTAAAAGGGAGAGCCAGAAGGAAACACAAACATGAGGGCTCCCTGAGATGTAAAGCAACCAATCACCTCACCGTCAACAAAACTGAGTGATCAATGAGAGTGGGGAGGACAGCATCTAAACATACCAGTTCACCAGAATACTCTATGTCCATGAGTCCCCCAGATCTGCTCCTTTACCTAAGGTTAATCTATTTACAAAAATGCTTGGCTAAATAAATAGGTTTTTAGCCTAGACTTAAACACTGAGACTGTGTCTGAGTCCCGAACATTAATAGGAAGACTATTCCATAACTTTGGGGCTTTGTAAGAAAAAGCTCTGCCCCCTGCTGTAGTTTTTATAATACGTGGTACTGACAGGCAGTCTGCATTCTTTCATCGGAGTAGGCGTGGCGGATCGTAAGACACTAGCAGTTCACTCAGATACAGTGGCGCGAGACCATTTAGTGCTTTAAATGTCAAAAGTAGTATCTTAAAATCGATGCGAAATTTCATAGGGAGCCAATGCAGTGTAGATAAGATAGGGGTGATGTGCTCGTTTCTTCTGGTTCAGTGAGGACCCTCGCTGCTGCATTCTGCACCAACTGAAGCTTGTTTATACACCTAGTTGAACAACCAGACAGTAAGGCGTTACAATATTCCAACCTATAGAGGTCATAAAAGCATGAACTAGTTTTTCTGCATCATTTAGTGACAATATGTTTCTTATCTTGGCAATATTTCTAAGGTGAAAGAATGCTATCCTGGTAATATTATCTACATGTGCGTCAAACGAAAGGCTGGAATCAATAATCACACCAAGGTCTTTTACTGTTGCACTTGATGAAACAGAAAGGCCATCTAAAGTTACAGTGTGATCAGAAAGCTTACTTCTAGCTACTTGTGGTCCTATGACCAGAACTTCTGTCTTAGGGTACAGTGAACTCATTGCCATGTTCAACAAACAAGTTGGAGATGATTTTAGCTTGGTGACATGATGCGTTATCCTGCTGGAAGTAGTAATCAGTAGATGGGTTATAGATGATAACTATGGCCATAAAGGGGTGGAAATGGTCACCAATGTAACTTAGAGAGGCTGGCATTTAAAAATGCACAATTTGTACCAAGGGAACCAAAATGCCACACTTGAATACACTTTACTTCACCACAACAGTTTGTACCTCATGAGCTTGAGACTCATCAGACCAGACAACAAATCTTTTATTGTCCAATTTTGGTGAGCCCATGTATTACATCAGTTTTCTGTTCTTAGCTGATAGAAGCTAAGACACCCGCTGTGGTCTTCTGCTGCTGTAGCCTGTCTTCTCATTAGCATACCTCTGTGATACTGGATGTTATTTGAGTTACTGTTGCCTTTCTATCAGCTCAAAACAGTTTGACCATTCTGCCAACCATGTTCACTTTTAGTCAATTTTAGAAGTTCATGCTATCCAGCAGTTAGCTAATTGTGTGTGTTAAGGGTGGGTTTCTCTGTGTTCTTGTACTCAGGTAAGAGTATATTAAATTAAGCCCTTTCTGTCCTGTATTTTATGCTCTGTCCTGTATTTTAGCTAGTGCATACCAATTAAGAAGCACACATTATTTAATTCCCATACTTTTATGGCTTTTTGGTCCAATTTTTTAAAAACATAAATTGTGTATATTGTATATACACATATTTGTATATTTTATAAACTGTGTATATTTTACTGTTGTCTAAAATGCATATATTCATCAAAGTGTTTTTTATTTATCATAATTTTCTCATGTAACACATTATCTAAAGAGTGGAGGATATTTCTATTTACGCAGTAAGGGAAATAGATCTTGACTGCACAGGAGCTGATAGGCAGAGAGAAGCAATATATGAGGTATTGACTTAACTCAGCCTGGTAGCTAGGTCAAAGTCACTCAATTTCACCTGAAGGATATACGCTGTACTGCTCTGACTACAATGCAGCATAAGCAAGAGCTGTGACAAGTAATCACATTTAAAATGTGCTAAAAGGCACATGTCAAAAAGAACCTTTTGTCCTGTTACAATGGCAATGAGGGGATTTTGGTATCAAGTTCAAGTTTTCAATTTTAATAGCGGCTCATAACATTATAAATAATATACATTAATCTGCAAAAGTCTTGGACCACGCCAATTTTTTTTTTATATTTTGCTAGAAAAATGAGACAGTAGTTACAGTAATTTACTGCAACATGTGCAGAGAAGGTTGCTATCAGAGCAACCTATGCTTCCACAACACCTCAGCAGTGCCACAGACTGATCACCTCCATGCCACGCTGCATTGCTACAGTAATTTATGCTAAGGGAGCGCCGACCAAGTATTGAGTGCTGTACATGTTCAAACTTTTGAGTAGTCAACATTTCTATGTTAAAAATCTTTTTTTGAAATGATCTTAAGTAATATTCAAATTTTCTAATATTCAAAAATTTCTGATTTTAGCTTTTTATAAGCTGTAAGCCACAATCATCAAAATGTAAAGAAATAAACACTTGAAAAATATCAGTCTGTGTGAAATGAATCTATGTAATATAGTTCACTTTTTGAATTGAATTAGTGAAATAAATCAACTTTTCGATGATATTCCAATTTATTTAGATGTATCGTTTGTACATTATATCATCTATCATCCCAATTTTACATTATACAGAAAGATGCACTGTGTATTGATTAAAGATTCTGGTTGTTAAGATCGCACTTTCCTTTTTTCATGTGGCCAGATTATTATGCCAGCTGGTTGTCTAATGACTGGCAGGACAAATGCTGTGATGCCTTTGATGTTTTATTTTTCACTCAGCTGGCTGTTGCGATCATGGGCTGGACTCACAACGAATCTTATCTGACCACTTGCAACCATTTCTCCCCCCTAGGAAACCTCTGATAGAAACTTGTACTGAAGAATTCTTAAAATTACAAATATTTCTATGAATGGTAGAGTGATTCATAAATGAATATCAAGTCAAAAACAAAATGTCATAAAAATAAATTAAAGGTAAAGGAAAGTGTAGCTTTTTCCTCCTTTATTCTCCAAAAAAAAAAAAAGAAACAAAAACATGCTATCAAATTGTGACAATCTAGCAGGCGGCAATATAACAATAACCGTAAAAAGCCATGCGGACAAGACCTAAAGGTGTATTTGTCAGGTATCGTAGTATTCTACAGCACTATAAATGGTATTGCTACTGAGTTCAATCTTTAGAATCCAACTGACTTCTTAGATGAACTTTGGTGGCCAGATGAATTTGGATTGAACTTGTCACCTATTTTTCCCCTCTAGGTCATATTATCCAACTTTGTGAATTACACTTTTAGACTTTACCTGAACCTAAAGGATGTTCCTTGCTGTGTCCTTGAGTCTGGGTCCTTCTTGATGAAAGCGGAGATGATCTACAATAAGTAGATCATCTGTGACATGCCACTTCATGAGAAGTGACTCCCCCTCATGGTCCCATGATGAACCTGAACCTCATGAACCTCATGGTTCTCTGCCCCTTTAAACTCTCATAGAATCCTAATGGGTTCTGACATAGCCTTAAACAAAATGAAGTCAATATTTTTTAATTTGTTGATGTTATAGGATAACTCACTCACTCACTCACTCACTCTATATCCTGTATAAAGGGTCACAGGGACCTGCAGCTTATCCCAGGAGACTTAGGCCACGAGGCAGGATACACCCTGGATGGGGTGCCAATCCATTGCAGGACACACATACATACACACACTCACACACTTTTTCACACCCTATAGCCAATTTGGGAACCCCAATCAGCCTAATCTGCATGTCTTTGGACTGTGAGAGGAAACCGGAGTAGCCGGAGGAAACCCTCCAAACATGGGGAGAACATGAGAACTCCATGTACACAGAAGCAGCAATCGAACCTGGACTTGCAAGGCGAGAGTACTAACCACTAAACCACTGAGCCGCCCATATAGCCGTCTAACTGTCTAATTATATTTTTAAGGTAACTGCCTGACATAGCTGAGAAAATAGTAATCTAGTTTACAATCATGCAGTTCATTCTGTAGTCTCACCCAATCTAAAAAATAAAAAAAATCATACAAAAGGCCTGATGTTAGCCCAAAAGATTTCTAATGAAGCAAAAGGCAGACACTTTTTAAAATTCATTTTCTTACTCTTTGCAAATGAAAAAAAAGGTCACCGTGTTGAACAAGCATTTCTGATGTTCAGACACTTTATTATTGCCCTTATCTCATTATTCCTTTTCTCTCATCATACTATCTCCAATCATGTAGTAGAAATGGTTCCTTAGAAATCTTTAATTACACTTTGCATTTGTTTGCAAAAATCTATTTTCTTGTATTTTTTAAAATGTAGTCTTGAGGAAACGTTCTCCAGGCTTTTTAAAGGACTACTTTGACTCTCGTTTTAGGCAAGTTTTTGGCTCTCAAGTGCCTGTACCTGACCAGTTTTGGTAGAATGTGTTTCCACATATGAATCATTCAAGCATAAAAATAACATTTAACTTAAGGCATGAACCAGTGAGAAACAGGTGTAGATGATGACAGATGATCAGACCGTGAATAGTGTACTGGTGATGCTGAATGCTGAGTGGTTGAAACAGACAAAAGGGGAAATGAGGTTGCTGATGAGATTGTTACATAAACAGATGTTGTATCTTTAGGCACATTGCAACCTGCTGTAGTAAATCATTTGTTTTCATTTCTTACATTTAACCTAATAATTCAATAAAATTTACAATGAAGAAATGAGGGGTGGGTAAGACTTTTGCAAAGGACTGTATATAAAACAAGCCTCAAGCAGCATCTAGTGAAGAAAGCCAATCAATGAACCATTGGTTTATACAGTATCTGTCCTTTAGCAACATTTTTTGAAATGTTGGTAACTCAGTAAGGTCTCAATGGAACTGAAAATGTATGGAGTTGTGAATGATGACTTAAACTAAAGTTATTAATATTAATAACTGATATACTGTACAGAATTTGCTGGAGCTCTGTCTCACCTATCGCAGTGGACAAATTGCCACTGATTACTTAATATGACTTGAACAGTGGGTTTAATTTCTATGTAAGTTGTGTCATTATTTAAAAAAGTCCACTACTTTAAATTATTATTATATTTTGATTAATATTAATGATCTGTCATTGCCCTATGTTTATCAAGATCATCAGAAGACCGATCTGATTTCATATGCAATATCTTATGTTTAGTGGAATGTCTTCCACAGACAACCTCTGACCACAAATCTGCAGAGCCTCGTGAAGTGCTCCAAACTAAACCTTCCACAGCTGTGAGCCAAGCTGTTTTGCACAGCGCTGGAGTCTGGAGGTTGACTGAAAGCTCTGGAGAGTTGACCTGTTATCTGTATTCCACATGGAAAGATATTGTGAAGAGTGTTTTTGAGAATGTGGAGACAGTATCAATATTTAATCAGATTCTTCACCGTGCACAGGAATGAACACAAATCTGAACAATGAATGAATGACGTAGAAATTTACACTAATCAGCCATAACATTTTGACCACCTACCCAATATAGAGGTCCCGTCTTTTGCCACCATAACAGTGATGCACTGTGTGTTCTGACACCTTTCTATCACAACCAGCATTAACCTTTCAACAATTTGAGCTTCACTAGCGCTTCTATTGGATCAGACTACACTTGCCAGCATTTGCATCCCATGTGCATTAGTAAGCCTTGGCCTCCCATGACCCTGTCGCCAGTTCACCAGTTTTTCTTCGGTGGATTACTTTTGGTAGGTCCTGACCACTGCAGACCAGGAACATCTCGCATCCAAGGAAGGAAAACCGGTCAACTGGTGACAGGGTCATGGGCAGCCAAGGCTCACTGATGTACAAGGGGAGTGAAGGCTAGCCCGTGAAGTCTGATCAAATAGAAGAGCTATTATAGCTGAAATTGAGTAAAAGGCTAATGCTGGTTCAAACGTATTGCTTATCTGTGTACATTCACACTCTACTTTGCTATATACCGTAGATAAGTAATATGATCTGAGTAATATTTCAACTGTAATAAAGACAACATTTCTATTAAAATGAAACACCGTACCAGTGACTGGAATATAAGCCAGGTACACTAACCCCTGCACTCCCCTTTGTTTATACATTACAGATGGAGATGCTTGCTGATCATATCCCATATATATAGTACATGTAGGCTAGTAGAACATTTGTAGTAAAGGAAGTGGTTTGAATGTCATCCCTCTAGTGGGAAGAAAATAGAACAATTGAGGTCAATTAGTGTTTGTTTTCTCTGTGTGATAAATGTACCCATAGTACACAGAAGTCCATGGGCCAAAGTTAATTGATTAATGAGATCTTTGTGAATTTAGAACAACCAAATCCTTCTTAATTATGTCTCATTAAATGGGGTTGTGGGTAATGGCTCGAAATGAACTGCTCCCTCAAACATGCAGCTTTGTTAGTCTGCAGAGCACAAACCATGTAAATTGGTTCAGACATTACTTTATTTTACTGTTTTTTTTAGAACTATTAAATTGCATTTTAGATAAGGATGCAACACTGTCTAACAAATTTCAGGTTATACTGTACATCCGTAATTTATATAAATAGCAGTGTTATTGGGAGAAAAGGACAAGGAAGAAAAAAATCTATTTATATCTATTCTTTTGTGCTTATTAGTCTTAGGATATGGTTCAAAGTACTGTTAAAGGCTATTCTGTTAATAATATTGCTGGAAAGGAGAGGGTTATAGAAGATGAAGAGAACATTATGTTAGACCAGACTCAGCCAGCCTTAACAGTGCACAGCCAAGCACTATTCTTGCAAGGCCAAACCCTAAGGCATTAAGATAGTCCAAAATATATAGTAGCTCAGTAAAGCAAAAGCAATACAAGAGCAAGGTTTCTTACTGAATACCTTGAAGAAATTTGAACTTAAACATGTGTGTATTATTATCCTCATGATGCAGCCTTAGTAAAGCCCTATATTGTACATAGCCTGCCAAAAGACCTTCATGCACTTTCATTGTCATTCAATCAACTAGTGCCATTAGGGAAGACATTTGTGATAACCTGGTCATTCAGTACATTTAGGTCATCATCTGATTTTGCCACATAACGTTGCTGAGCCTTGACCTGACCAATAATACTCACGTACTTCCCTTCTTATCCTTACAAGTCTAAACTTTGTGATCCCTAGGAAGTGTTTTTTTTTTTTTTTTTTGATTAGACTCACTAAGGAGTGGTTTTCCTATGGCCACACAGCTGTTTAATCCCAATCTTGTGAGTTCTTGTCACATTGTGCATGTGGAAGTGCTCTTACTTTCAGTATTAAACATACAGTAGCTGGGATTTCCACTGTCTGTTTATTTATTTATTTGTTTATTTTAAATATGCATTGTCTGGCCACATTTTATCCACAAAATTGAAGGTTCAGTAATAATGTGTTGAACAGTTTGTAACCCAATTGCTGTAATGTCTATCAATCTAGTTATTTTAAACTATTCCAGAGTGATGGCACATCAGGGTAAGAAGAGAAGTACATGAAGTGATGCACCCATCATTCACAGTGCTCACTGGTTGTTTCAGTGCTCACTGGTTGTTTCAGATGCTCTGGTCTAGGTTCAGCAATGTTATGTAGCAATAAAATGAAGTCAGCTGATGACCTGAATGCCCTAAATGACCAGGTGATAACATCTATGGACCTTTTCCTTCCCTGATGGCCCAGGCATATTCTAGGTTTGAAATGGAGAAAGTTTCGTTCTGGGAGAATAAAGAATCATTTTCACATTAATTTACCACCAGTGCACCGTAATTAAAGCTAAAGGTGGTAAATAAAATTTTGGAGTTGAGACCTTTTTTTTTTTTTTTTTGGCAGGGAAATGTACATGTGACAAATAAAGGCTTCTTCTTCTGCATTTTTGCAGATTTAGCTCCCTCTGCTGTTTGATAATGTTATGTTTATACACATACTGTAGTTAGAGACTAGGTTTGTGACAATAGTGTTTGAGGAATCTATAACCTGAAAAATATAATAATAACTAACATAATTTGCAGTTTATTATAGTAATAAAGACATGACAATAAAATACAGTACCATTATAAATTTATGATAATTTTTTTTTCTTAAACATGATGATGATGATGATGATGATGAGGATTAATAGTAGTAGTAGTAGTGAAGATGACATTAGCAAAGCTCCTTAAAAGGTTCTTTAATGGTTATGTAAATTATGAAATGTTCTTACCTTTCTTTCAACCATAACAACCATAACTACAAGCTTTCTTCCAGAGGGGAAAAGAAGGACCTTTAAAAGATTAAAATATTCTAAGAGGATACTCATCAGATTACATTCTGAAGTTAAAATGTTAAATCATTACCAACAGGGGGTGCTTTACTGTGAACCCTAACAACACCTCTGTGTTCAAACGCAACTGAAAGCAACCGCAGAATGCATTGACAGATTACATTTGATCATAAAACACACACAAAATCACTGATAATAAATCTCTAGAGCTCTGTCAAATTGACTGTGAATGTGAATTTTCCAAGGAAATGTTTCTTTTCCATTTCAGTGTATAAATGTCAACATGTATATGGCCATCTCTACTCAGCTAAACTTATTCTTACAACCCTGGGTTATTGTGCATATTTATCTTAAATAGGGCAGTACAGTGGCCTAGTCTTTAGTTTTGAGTCCCGCTTAGGGGTCTGTGTGCATGGAGTTTGCATGTTCTGTCTGTGCTTGGTGGGTTTCCTTCATGTACCCCGGTTTCCTCCAGGTACCCCGGTTTCCTCCCACAGTCCAAAGACATGCAGATAAGGCTGCAAATTGCCCAAAGTGTATAAATGTGAGTGTGTGTGTATAAGTGTATGCCGTGCGATGGATTGGAACCCAGTCCAGGATATGCCCTGCCTTGTGCCCTAAGACCCTGTATACAGAATAAAGTGGTATAGACAACGACAGTGACGATCTTGATTAGACCTTACTTCTGACTTAATGACCATTCCTGTCATTGTCTCAATTCGTGCATATATTTTATTTAAAAAAAAAAGAATTGACTTGTTGGTATTTGTCACTGCATTTAGACACATATGCATATGCCCTATTGAATAGCCTTAAGGATGGTTTAATGCTTGTTTAGGATAATTAAATAATTCATTGGATAATTAAGAGTGCTTTGCTTTATAAAGGATTGCCATGAAACTCTTTATGACTGGGGGCCAAGATGGAATGTTCTGAACAGGTCTTAATGGGACATATGGTGGATCAGAATTCTTTCATAATATGACTTAGAGTTGACATATTTTAAATGAAGCATACCTAGGATTATTTAAACAACTGTAATGTCTAACCGTTCCTTGGTTGTTTTCCAACCTTTCTAATTTATAAATCATTAGTAATAATACCTTTGGAGAGAGCGAGAGAGAGAGAGAGAGAGAGAGAGAGAGAGAATTTAAATCCACCAACAACTTGGATCATATTTATCAAACTAATCAAGTTGACATTGTATAAATGACATTGTATAAAAGATTATTTAAATGAATAGACAGACTAATCTGGGAATTTAATGTAATTAGCCAGGCATCTACCTCTCAAATTCTCAAGAGTTTGATAATGGAAGATTAAAATATTTAGGCCTTCATCTTCTCGTCAGATGCTTGTCTACATCCATTAATTATCTGTAAGACAATATTAAGCCTGGAAAGAAATATCCTGGAGACTAGGAAGGTGTGAAATGTTTTCTCTTAATGGCCCATGACCACATTCATTACCAGCTCACCAAGGAGGGTCATCTTACTATCAAGGTCGTTCTACTTGACTACATCTGTTCCATTCTGCCATCACCGGTATCATCCTATCCTTGGATTCTGAATAAACAATTTTTAGTCATGGTATGAGAGAAAGAGAGAGAGAGAGAGAGAGAGAGAGAGAGATGTAAGAGCTCAAATATATTTGAGATCTATACAGTCAGTGATTTTGGGTCTGATATCTCAAGTGGTCTACAATAAAGTGGGAACACATTAAGCCAGTAAATCTTAAAAAGCATAGTATTTGAGTACACTTAATTTATTATACCCAGTTTTATGAATATGGAACAACACTGAGTTATTGTCACAAAGCAGCCTTAAAGATACACCAATATATACAAATATAAACCTTTTCTTTAAGCATCAGCCCAACAATACATACAATATATGGCTAAAAGTCTGACACCTAACTATCACACCATACGTGCTTGTTGAACATCCTATTCTAGATTTAGTGCCCATTTGCTGTTACAATACTTTTAACTAAACTTTAGAACATGGCTGTAGGGGTTGGTCTATTTTACAGTCACAAAAACATTGTTGAGGTCAGGCACTAATGCCAGATGAGGAGGCTTGTGTGTAGTCTGTGTTCTCGTTCATCCCAAAAAAGTTCAGTAGAGTTGAGGTCAGGACAATCAAATTTTTGGACCTCAGGGTTAGGGTTAGTCTTCCATGAACTTGGACCAGAGATCTATTTGTAGGAGTAAAGATGAAGCGTTCATCCCCAAGAACTCTACAGACTGTTAAGCATGGGGATGGTAGCATCATATTTTATAGAATTATAGAAGTGATGCATCGCACAAGGTGTAAAGTGAATGGAGTAATGAAGAAGGAGTACTACCTCAGAATTCTTCAGGAGAATTTCAAATGATCAGCTGGATAGCTGAAACATGGACAAAATCAAATGTTTCAACAGGGCAAAGAGTGCAAACAGTGGAATGGATGACATAGACTCACTTTAAGTTTAACCCTATTAAAATGTGAGGGTCATGCTTTAAAGTCTATTCTGTGCTAGAAAATGAACATTTATGAATGACAAAAATTGACCACAAATTCTCTGCTAAAATATATCCACTCAAAAATCTCTAAGAAGCCTGTTGAGGTCTAATAATAGCATTTGCTAAAGGTGAAACTTGGTGAGGTGAAATATGAGATGTGCTTATTTTTTCTGTAGATGGGAATCACCTTCATCTTCACATTTATATTTACATGTTGTAATAATATATATATATATAATGAAAAACCTGTATATTATAAACGAGCAATATTTCATGTACTTCATCACTTTTCTAGTTCATATCCTGGCTCTTGCATGAACTCGGCTAACAGTCTAAAAATGTAGTTTATAATAATTGGAGCTTGTGTAACACATGCAGCTTGGCAGACATTATTCATTAGTGTAAGGAATGTTTGGATTTACACTCCTATAGCCCACATGCACCTGTAAATTACATACTCTTAGCAAAGTTCTTCAGGTTGGTAGAAGATTAAGTTGCATGGGAAATATGAGTCAAACCCTAAAATGGAATAACGAGTGTTAAATTCCACCAAACCCTAGTAATTTTATCCAGGATTAGTGACTCTCGCATACAACACAAACTGTTCTGTGAGGTTTGTAGGAATGGTACAGCAACATTTATCTGATACTTTATCCGAGAGCTATTGGCCCTCACCCCATCTCATTCTCTATGCACTAATCACAGTCGAGAATCTGGAGGGATCTATGTCCCTGGTTCCTGCCCCTAGCCTCTGAAGGCTGATCCCCAGCTGTCCTGATCTCAACACCACTTGATTTAGGGAGATAAACATTGACACAGAAATGGTATCTTTCCATCTCTATTAATATGAAGGGTCAGATCATTTGCCAACAAAATAGTGCAGATTATTTACAAACTGAGTAGAAGGAACTGTGCACTGTACAAAAAATACACATGGATATTCATACAAAATCGTTTTTTTTTCCACATTGGTGCATCTAATCACATTTTATGTTGTTAAGACAGGTGGGTGATTCTTTGACCATTGAGACAACATATGGAAGATCAATTTTTTATTCAAAGAAGACAATTTGGAACATCTGATCTGTACAGAGCACTTCACGCGTAGAGAGGAGGCTGGAAAAAGGGACGAGATCCCACACCTTAAAATAACCAACACAACCATGCAGTCCGTATCTACCGTGTTTAGAGGGCCTAGTGTTCCATACAGACTCAAATAACTTGGGACTTTGCTGCTGTGACTCCCATTCAAACAAGAGGACACAATATGGAAACATAAGTGGAATTTTAATATAGACAAGTATTAGACAACAATACATTAGAGATCTTATCTCATAAACACCATCAGCAGGCTGAACTGATCAAAGAGCTGCTGCTGTAATCAAAAAGACTTCCTTTATTCCTGGAAGTTTATTCCAGGACTCCTACTCAGAATTTGCTTATAACAACAACAACAAAAAAGCACAAATATAAATGAGATCTCTGTTGTAGTAATTGTACAAGAAACAGACATTTAATATGGTAGTTTGCACCTGAAACAATGATTAAAATGTTCACAATCAGAAAAATTTACAATTTCTTTCGTTTTTTATGTATTTATTTCTTTATTTGATGCGATCCTCAAGTGACACCCTATGTTTCCTTTTCCACAAAGTTTATTTTCAGCCTCAGTTTATTGTTCAGTTCACATTATGCTGTGTGTGTGTGTGTGTGTGTGTGTGTGTGTGTGTGTGTGTGTGTGTGTGTGTGTGTGTGTGTGTGTGTGTGTGTGTGTGTGTGTGTGTGTGTGTGTGTGCGTGTCTTTTGTAACCCTACCTCTTGGTTAGGAAAGCCCTCCTCTTCCCTTAACCTTACTGTGGAATGAGATTCTATAAATAGTTTTACTGGTGCTGAGGGGAGTTTCAGGAGACGATAGAGGGACACAGTGAAGACGTGAACTGAACTGATGGAAAAAAAAAACACAACATCTGCTTATCTGAGCGCAGTCTGGTACTATGTGTTCGACTAAAGCTCATTCGATGGGCGATCCGCATGGGCGGAGAGGCTGGAAATCCTTATATGTGGGCAGATGATTTGAGAGAACAGAAAGAAAAAAAACTACACATATTGTAGGAGGAATGAAAGAAAAAAGCTGTGGGGAATTAAATTAGCTCAAGCATCCACTGGACTTACACCCCCACCAGGCACATGAGACCGATGTGAATTACAAGAAGAAAACAGTAAATATCATCTGACTTCAATTTCCTTCCTCATGACTGCCTGCACATGGGACTGGCCTGGCCGAAACTACCCTCTCCTTACATGACTTCATAACTTATGATTAACTCATGAAAGATTGAGATAGAAACATATTTTTTGGGGGGGGTGTCCAATGCAAAGCCTATGAAAGTGGTGGAGGTGTAGAATTAAATTCTTAAGGTTTCTATTTTGATTATCCTTGAACACATTTTAAACTCTGAATCAACTCAGAAGTTTAAACAACTTCTTGTAGGACAGAGAATAAATTATATAAATATATAATTCACCCATGCGATTTACAGATAATTGGAATCCCATCCCCACTTTCCCTCAATTATTTTCACATTACAACCTGGATCTGAAATTAATTTACTTTGAATTATGTATACAAATTATCTCATAAGATTAAACACAACATAATTTACCAAATTATTGAGAAATAAACTTTGTAAATGTTGTGATTGCCTACGTATTTATCTTTGCTGCTCTGGAGATCAACTAATTGCATAAGAAGAAAAGCACTTCATTTATTAGAGTCCATCTGTGTGTAATTAATGTGTGTTCCCATAAAAAATACACCTGTCCCAGGAATGCTTCAGAGGTTCTAAGAGAATAAACCTAAGTAAACAACACCACAAAAACCAAGGAGCTTTCAAACTAATTGGGACAAAGTTATGAATCTGTATCAGTCAAGGTTTCTTTGAGAAAATGTTCTGCCAAGAACCATTAAATCATTATCAAAACATGGAAAGAATATAGCGCAGTTGTGACCCTGCCAACAGGCCATCATCAACAGTCAGGGATGAATAAGGGAGAGATTAATCAGAGAAGCAACCCTTGGGACAGGGGTGATGATGCTACCACCACCAATGGCAGTGTTGAGCTGAGAATTGTTGAGTTTCTGCCAAACATAGTGAAGGACAAAAGCACTTGAGCTGTAGGTCTTTTCAGCAACTCCAGAATTATCCTTGGTTTATAGGTTGCTTCTCTGGCTAATGATCTTTTAACCTGGATCCTGGATGTAGTCTGCTTCTCTAGGAAAATTCACTATTTCAACAAGTTCAACTTGTCCAACACTTCAATTACATATATTTAAAATCCATTTCTAAAGCAACAATAAACAACTGGTTAGATAAAAATTAATTAATTAATAATGATAATAATAGAGACCAACTAAATAGGCAAATTCTGATGGCAGCTTATTGCACTGGACTAAACCAGGAGCAAAAGTGTATGTAATAAAAAATTTATTAGTAAATCATTATGTACAGGATATATATATTTTTTTCTCCCTCTCATAATGTTATATTATTTTGTATAGATCTAAAATAAGACCATTTATTTTCCAGGCTGAGACTACAAAGGGTAAATCCTTACACAAGGCATAAGTATAGCAGCAATATTAACATGTTTATGTATGTAGCTATATGTATATGTATGTATACAGTATATACGTTGATCCTTCATTCTTCAACCTTTCAGTGAACATGAACATCTACAAAAGCAGCATGCTCTTGTATTTCACTATAATTATGACAGTAGTTTCCATTTTCAGCTTGAAAACATAAATTAAGGATCATGGAAAAGCTAAAACTGATTGTTACCAAGCCGTATGGCCTCACTGACACGCTGCAGAGAGTAGGTCCATCTCATCCACATGAAACCGGGTGGCTGGTAATAAATTAAGCCCTCAGATGACAAATGAATGGTGTGCTGGCTACATTCCTTTATTTGCCCATCTGTTGCTTTGATGATGAAAGGGCTTCCCAGACTCATATCATACTAAATGTCTTCTTTCATCACTTCTTCTTCTACCCCTTCCTCCTCTTCCTCCTCGTCTTCTTCTCCTTCATCCAGGAAATCCTGTACCATTTGATTTATCAGCGACATGCTAGGACCATGACCACGCCAGACCATGTCAAGAGACTATGACTTTTCATGGCCAAAAAATAGTTTCTTGAATGGTACAAGAATCTATACTAGTGTACTTGAGGGCAAATGAGGGAAGTTGTGAGAGATAGAAAGGTGCAGGTCCAGAAAACCTTTCACCGGTTGGCCTGGAGAGAATCCCTCACACAGTTCTCAAAAAGGACAGGGTGAGACAAGGGGTCAGCTGGAGAAAGATAGAATGGCAGAAGATGGTGATGTACATGAGGCGACAGTAGGAGATCCATTTATATGTGGATAAGAGTTGAAAGGGCTACATGTAAAAAATAAATAAATAAAAAGGTGTTACATGAACTCTGCAAGGCCCTATTGACATTATGTTGCAATTAAATACGTTTTAATACTCCCTTCACTAAAGGAACCCAACAGTAGTCCTTATTTTATTGCATTACATATGTGTGTCTAATTTAGTGCTCAAAATCAGACAGCATTGAACACACCTTTTATCAAATATCCTATAAATAATAATAAAAAACTGAAACAACTAGAGGTAGTAAGTACATTTCTAAAACAACAATAAAATATTTTTTAGGTTATATAAATAAAAAATAAATAAAAAATAAATAAATAATTAAAAATAAAATAAATGAAAAAATAAATAAATAATAAAATAAAATAATAATAATAATAATAATAATAATAATAATAATAATAAGATAAATAAATAAAATAAAAAATAATAATGATAATAATAGAGACTATTTTATATATTAACTCAGATAATTAGGGACGGAATGGTAGAAGTACAGAGTTGCTTAAACTGAAAGATTGTGACTGTAAAAAGTAGAGTGCATTCCCCTCGATTTATATAAACATTCTGTAAAAAGGAGAACTTACTGTCCTTGTTCTTCAGCCCATCACCCTCACTTGCCAGTAGTAATTTATTATTGCAGCCTTCAGAACTCATATTACATTAAATGCTTACAGTAAAAGGACGGCAGTCAATTTACATGCTTCTCCCACTGCCTTATTAAATTGACTCTACACTACTTAGCTGCTAAAAAAGCTTTCTCAGTTGCTCAAGTGAGTAATCACATATCAGTAACTGCAAACAGGAACATAATCAGCTGTTCATACTGTATGTTCAATAATCGGTGAGTAAAGATATAGTTGTGTATGTATCTTAATGAACAGCCACTAGCATGGATGCCCAAACCAGACTACAATGAAAGGCCTTAAAAGGGCACAGGATTGAAGTGCATGTGTGCGCAAGTGGGCTTTATCTGTGGTAATACTGACCTGTATATTTATAGCTCATCTAGATAAAGAGTGCCTGTTCATACACCACCACCTCAATTAGCTGCCCCATAGGTGGAGTAATTCAATCAGGATCGCCTAGAGCACTGTACCACAGACACTCTGCTCAGTCCAGCCAGGCTCAGCACACAGAAAGGCTGCTCAGTCTCTAAGGTAAGGACTGCAACTCACACAGGTAGTCTGTAAACCCTAACATTATCATCCTATAGTTAACTTCACTGCATTATTCTAACTACAGATTGTAGCCTTGTACAGGGAGTACTCATACACAGTATCAACGATAACTGTAAAAGAATATGAGAACACTTTTTTCCTCTTTCATTAACCCAGCACTGTCACAATAGGAGCACTCTAAACCAGAAAAAAATGCGATTTGCTAAAATGAAGTACAACCCAGAATCCAAAATGAGCCAATTAATTTTTAAATTATCATCAGACAAGCCAGCATGTTGTGACGCAGAAAATGGAAAATAATTAGAATTCTTCTTCCTATTCTGACCATTAATAATGTGTGTCAACATTAGTCATCTGTGTAGTAAAAAAAAAAAAAAAAAAAAAAACTTTATGGAAGGGAAGATATTTGCACACAAACAGCCACATACAGTACTTCATGTGTCATGTAAAACTTACAGAGAGGCATCAGGATGGATAAAGAACCTTTTTCCAGCCTTCTTTTGAAATGATGGAAGACTTAATAAAAGTAAAGTCAGTAAATGCCAGGTGATTTACTGAATCGAATCACTTATCCCTTTTAAGCCAAGCTGTGTTTTCTTTTCTCTCAACTTCATTATTTGATGAGATTGAATTTCATTAGGAATGTAATAAACATTTTGGTTTATTTGTTCAAGAAGGTCATAAAGCCAGGATTTTTGTGTAAAACATGGAAAGAATGGATGTTCTTGACTATGGTACAATTACATGTGCAATGAAAGGGAAGCAAGACTCTATAGGGTATTTTGTCATGGCAGTGAGTCACACAGAATTATTATGTATGAGGTGTAGGCAGAGGGGTATATCCAGTATGAAGGTTAAATTTATAACTCCTAACAGATTGTCCTGCTTGTGGGGATCCCCCAAATGTTCTTTGAAGCTTCTACAAAACTGAAGTATTCGCTCTCAAAATTGGTTCAATATTTAATATCATGTAATTGTAAAGAGCACATTTTTGACTGCAGTCTATTATAATGCTTACAGGCTGTCACTGGCATTGTATGTAACACTTTACAATATAGAAACAAGGCCTCAATTTGTGGTCACATATTGGTCCTCTCATTTTCTCTAAATATATGGCTAGACATGAGGAGTGGATAACTTGGCTGTCTCTCATGGGAGATTTATCCACCTGTCCAGTTAGAAAGCTTTCAGCATCCACTGCAGTGATGTGCTACCGCTTCAGCTGCTTTGTGTGACAGGCTGCTGTGACTGTGGCTACAAAGTTTCTAAACATAGCCAGAGATAGTGAAAGGCTAGGAGATTAGGAGAACACATGGTGCCAAAGATGAACTTACAAAAAGATATTGGGGTCAGTGTACAAGTGCCAATCACTAGGTGACCAAATGTTGTATATTAATAGAAATATTTATATCCTTTGGGATATAACTCTGATACTGTATTATCCTCTTAATGCCATTTTGAGGATGATACAAAGGGAGGATAGCATATACTTTACATTCATAAGGTTTTTGTGTCAAATAAATTTCCCTTTAGTCATGAGAAATCTCAACAACAAAATACACAAAAGGAATAAAAATAGTCAAATGAAGAGTCATGGAAAGTAGTCGGACCAGAAGATTGCTTTTTAATGGGCTAAAGCAAAATCAGGTAACAAGATATCCTTCGAGCTCTCAAGCAGAAGATGGATTACAATGAAGGGACAGAGATAAAAAGATATTCTGGATTGTAATTGTTCATCCATAATATTTATCCATAATATGTCAAGATGAAAGGAGCTGCCCAGGTGGGATAAAGGGAACCTACACAATACTGGCCATAATGTATGGCATATAAATATACAGTAAATATTCATTTATACTATATATATATATATAATGACCTCTATGAATAGTTATCCACGCTTCATGAAGGACTTTTTTGGCTCTTATTCTTAATCCAGTCCCTGTACCTGGCCAATTTCAGAGAAATGTTTGTCTGTTAAGCCACACAGTAACGTATGAATCATTCAAGTATAAAAAACCCATCTAACTTAAGGCGTGAACCAGCGAGAAACAGGTGCAGATGATGACAGATGATCAGGCGAGTGATACTGGTGATGCTGAATGCTAAGTGGTTGGATCAGACGAGAGGGGAAATGAGGTTGAATTATATCTTTAGGCAGTTTACATCTTTATAGTTGCATTAAAAAAAATTGTTTCCAGTAAAATGGGGGAAAAATACTGTAGTTGTGCAGAGTGAAGTTCAAAACCAGCATTAGATTACAGTTCAGAATAAAAGACATAACTCAGATGTACACCATTACAAAACAGTGCACAAGGCCACTCATGGTCTGGTTAATGTTTTATTCATGGAACTAGAAAAATCTTTATTTTATCAAGCAAGATGGAATAAAAAAGGAAACAAATGGAAAGGGAGACTGAAGGAAAACATAAACACCAATGGAATTTTAGCTGATGTTTTACTAATAATCCAAAGATTTCCAATGTGTAGGAAGGTAAATGGAGAGAAAGGAAATGAGGCATGCAAAAGAAATGTGACAAAATCACAAATATGCTACTCTAATAACACAAAAGGACACAGACCATTAGTAAAAAACTATGATATCATGCCTCAGAGGAAGACCGAAAGTATTCAGTACAAAGAAAAGTCATGCATAAATTCTAAGAGTGTAAAGTGAGAAATTGGAGGGGAAAAATCTAAGGGGAGGAGCAACAAGAGAAAATGTAGACGAGAAAAGAAAACTGAAAGAGGGAGTTTAAGTAAGAGGGCATACTTCTCCCAGTTTTCTGAATTTGCTGCCTTATATGGTCAAACTGTGGAAGGGGATTTGGTTAAGAAATGCAGCTCGGGCAGCACACGGCTTCATTCAGCCTCATGCAGTAAGAGAGCAGAGGACAGAAGAGCAGGGTACAAGTGTGTGAGAGTCATAGACTGGGCACACACACACACACACACACACACACACACACACACACACACACACACACACACACACACACACACACACACACACACACACAGCAGGACAGTGAGGACAGCTGGCAGTGTGTGAGATGTGCTATGGCGTCACTGGGCTCATGGCAGGGATAAACAGTGGAGCTTAACACAGCCAGGAACGAGAGAGCTGCAGATGTGAGTACCCGCTATTCCAGAGTGCCAACATTCTCCATCACTCACTTTACCACTGCCACTGCCTGCCAGGAACAGGAAAAGTTTTGCTTTGAAAAAGTTTTAACACAATTTAAGCTCTATTTTTTCCATTTTTAAAATGCTGATTTTTTTTAAATATGATCTATGAAAAGAGTGATAGCATGTATACAAAAAATGACATAGCCCTTGATCAGATTGTGTACCAACGATCCACTTGCCCACACAATCCATATAAACCGTATTCTGTTTATTTACAGCTGCTGGAATTATGCAGTAGTAAAGTTTGGAATGTAATTGCTTCATCCCCTGCTATGCCCCTGCAGTACTGCTTTAGCGCCACATGTTCTGTGACAACTGAGGCTCCTTACAGACTGATACTTAAATAGGACTGATGAGCAGACAGATAACCTTCATGTATATGTGACTATGATAGTGTAACACTGAGGTGGACAAGGAGCAGAATATGTTTCTTTCTCTCACATGCTATTTCTCTCTTTAGGAAGAACGATGACAGAGCGCTACGACTGTCACTACTGTAAGGAGTCCCTGTTTGGGAAAAAGTATGTCCTGCGGGAGGAGAACCCTTACTGTGTAAAGTGCTATGAGAGCCTTTACTCCAACACCTGTGAGGACTGCAAGAAGCCTATCGGTTGCAACAGCAGGGTAATTCAATGCCTGAATACACTCAAATTAGAGATGTAGCGTACTTACCGCTGCTTTGAAGGTGTTAGCTTCCTGAAAGTGTCTACAGAGAAACTTATTTGACAAGGAAACAGTCTTATATAACACTGTCTACACTGAACCTTTTAATTTGTGCACAAGAGGGACACCAAAAAACCATAAGTATGCAACACCGTAAACTTAGCAGAAGAATGTACTGTTTGATGTATCCCATATACAAACAGATTAGATTTATCTAAATTAAATGAATCTTTGCATAAATGACAAGCACAACATATTCAATTATCCTATTACTGTGTTTATCAGTACCATATGAGGAAAATCCCAAAATGACAAAGTTAAACCTTATAAACTCTTCTGTAACTAAATGTCCGCAGGATCTGTCATATAAGGACCGCCACTGGCACGAGGACTGTTTCCACTGCTTCCAGTGTAAGCGTTCGCTTGTGGACAAGCCATTCTCCACCAAGGACGAGCAGCTGCTGTGTACCGAGTGCTACTCCAACGAGTACTCCTCCAAATGCCATGAATGCAAGAAGACCATCATGCCTGGTGAGAAAGACCTTAATGTGGGAATCACACAATCTACAGTCTGGCTTTACTTTAGTTTAGTTTAATTTAATTTCATTTAATTTAATTTAATAAAAACATGTATTTTTCAGAAGATACAAAGCCTTCAAAAGAACACATTGACAATATGTTCTGTATTGCAGGCTGATAAATGAGTGTTTTGCACACTGGGCAAACAGCCAAGCTCTTTGGGAGTGTAAAACTATTCCTCTGTTGAACTAAATATATCACTTTAAAACAACACATTACACTCTCCTCTCACCACTGGAAATATTTTAACTTACAAATTAACTTAAGATGAATAATATATATAACGGATCACATTCTGAATTTTAACTCCTGCCACAGTGGGCATTTTAGGCAAAATCTACATTCTTGCAGGTTGAGTAATGTGAACTATTAGTACTCTGTTAGGGGGGGAAAGGATTTAATCTATCACTTTCAAAGGTTTAGCTTGTTGTTCTGCTGGAATATTGTGTAAAACCAAGGGTTCCATGAAAAACTCCTTTAAGAAAACAAAGAACCTACCACTGTCAAGAGAAGTTTTTACCATAGAAATATTCACAATTTCATTACATTTAGGCATTTGGAAGATGCTCATATCCAGAGCGACTTACCAAAAGTGAAAATATAGACACTTAACATAATAGTTTTAAAAGAACAAGGAGCAACATGAAGTTGGTATTAATTATCTAGTATTCTATGAAGTTCTTTTTGGTATGTAAAAAGTAAACCACTTACTGAGAAATCATGGGCATAGTAAAAATCACAAACAAAGCAGCTTTGTCCTCCCTTTGTCCAGTATAATCAAGTGCCTGGGAACTGCTAGTTCTTTCTAAACTATATGTGCTTTAAAAAATATTATAAAATTCCTTAGTTTCCTTAGTTCCTTAGTCTTCTGCAATAAAAAGGAACATATTGCACATCATTTGGGAATGTACGTTTCTAAAAGCATGTACGCTACCAGTCAAAGGTTTGGACACACCTTATAATTCCATGGTCTTTCTTGGTATTTATTTCTTTTTACATTGTAAAACAATGCGGAAGCATCCAAAAAATACAATCTTCTCTGAATAGTTGATGTTGAAATGTCCCTGCTACTTATGCTCTGTAAACCCTTCACAACAGCTTTAAACTGAGGTGCTGTTAATTAGTCATTTTTGAGGCAGGTAACTCTAAATGAAATTCCCCTGTGAAGTAGCAGAAAGTTTTGATCTTGCTTTCCTGGGATGGACTTCATGAGAACCAGTTTCATCATGGTGCTTGATGGGTTTTGCAAATGCATTTGACAATCCTGTTCTTCCAGAACCGCTGACCTTCATGTTTTTAAATAACAATTGACTGTTGCTGTTGTTATTTAATTACCTAATTTCATGTTATTTCATAGTTTTGAAATCTCCAGTATTGTTCTAGAATGAAAGAAAATAAATCACTAAATAAAAACAGTGAATTTGAAGGTGTCCAAACTTTTGACTGGTACTGTTCATAAATCCATTTCACACCTATTTTTATCACAGGCTCAAGAAAAATGGAGCATAAGGGCAACAGTTGGCATGAGACCTGCTTCACCTGTAAGCGCTGCCAGCAACCCATTGGTACCAAGAGCTTCATCCCAAAGGACAACAACAACTATTGTGTGGCCTGCTATGAGAAGCAGTTTGCTATGCAGTGTGTGCACTGCAAGAAGGTAGTCTGTTTTAAAAGTCATTATTTCACAACACACCTACTTGAAATGTGTAACAAATTAAAGGAAATAAAAAGTGGTTTCTTTATGGTATGGTGCATTTTGCTGGTGTGGTTTGAATCCATTTGTCCCGAGTGTCTAAACCATTCATTATATGTATATAGTTTGTATTTGCCACTTGCCAGTACAAGTGATAATACACAGTGAAGGCTGTGAAGTTTGGGAATACCTCCAAGCAGCAACAATGACAGAGTGTGTAACTAACATCTAAACTAAGCATTTTGCTATCCTGGACAAACTTGCACAAGCTGAAAGTAGGTTGGAATCTTACTGAGTATATCAAGAATTCATAATGAAATGTGTGTTCATGTTCTCTCTAGCCTATCACCACTGGAGGGGTGACCTACCATGACCAGCCGTGGCACAAAGATTGCTTCCTGTGCACTGGCTGTAAGCAGCAGCTCTCTGGTCAGCGCTTCACATCTCGTGATGACTTTGCATACTGCCTCAGCTGCTTTTGTAACCTGTATGCCAAGAAGTGCGCCTCCTGCACTTCTCCAATCAGTGGTACGCATGCATTTGTTGTCTGAAACCACAAGAGAATGACTAATAGTTTGGATATGAAATTTCATTATATTTCAAATCAGTCCATGTTTCCTGGAATATTTACTGGTGACAAATGTCTGTGTTTTAGGGCTTGGAGGAAGCAAGTATATCTCTTTTGAGGAGCGCCAGTGGCACAATGACTGTTTCAACTGCAAGAAATGCTCGGTATCTCTCGTGGGCAGAGGCTTCCTGACTGAGAGAGATGACATCCTGTGTCCTGAGTGTGGCAAAGACATCTAAAAATTTACATAAAGAAGAGAACAAAAAAAAAAAAAACCCTGAAGTAACACACAAAAAAATCCTGGTGCACTTATATAAACCCTAGTTATAGCAAAGGATTAGCACCACTGATTATTATACTACCATTTTAGAACAGGCAAATGAAGTTTAACCTTAAAGTTAACCTTTAACAGCTTTAGCTCTTAAGCTGAAAATACAATAAAGGCCACCAGATGTGTTTTGCCTAGCTGTTTATTTCCTTTATGGCATGAATATTATGAGCTACACAAATAATAAAAAAAATCCTCAAAAATATTAGCTTTGGAAGTTTAAACATAGATTAAGATATTGAATATTAACTCACTAAAAATGAACTCTAACTGTGAGTGTGAACATGAGTGCAGCATTTGGTTCATATTTTTGTTTGTCATCTAATACAAGGCAAAAAATAAAATAAAGAGCAGTAATGTTCTGCTTGAAGTATTTCTGTGAAGCTTTCTCTGTAATTATTGCACGTCAAGCAGCGTATATAACAAAATATAATAATAATTAAAACCTTTCAATTCTAAGAATTTTTCTAACGTTCTTTTTTTCCACCCCCAGAAAGGCTTCCTTTCTGATGAAAACCACTTCCAAAACACATGACTCACCAAGATATCAGAGACGGGGACTTGTTGCAGAAAAAAGAACAACTTATTTTAGTGATTAAAAGACAAACAGCCCCATCTAGAGCTTAATGTGAGCACTGGAAAGGCTAATAATGAAAACTTGTACTTATGTGATGTTTTTTCAACTGATATTCCATCATAAAATGGGTGGAAAAGTAGAACAAAATGGAAAAACATATTTAGTTATTGTAGATATAACTTCATAGTTATAGTTAATTAGAAAGATGTGATGAATAGATCATTGTTTATTGAAGTAAAAAAGACATTTTACAGCGTTTAAAAGAGGAAGCCTTTTAAATCCTTGTTGTCTTTTTGAGCCTCAAGCACACCACCAGTCAAAAGATGCTCATGAGGAAAGTCTATTAACATTCTCTTGGCACACCTAGAAAGATCTCAAAGAGCACGTGGGACATGGGAAGGGTGGACATCCAAATTCAGATGTACGTGCTCATTGTCCCCATTATGGCCTCTTCTGCCACGGGACACATGGCCAAGTGAGACACAACCATCAGAAATCAGAAAGGCACTTCTTTCTGCTAGCACTTCTGACAGGTGGACAGAAGTCATGGCCATGTGACGTGCTGAATCTTCTTTTTCACCTCAGGGGACTTGAGCTCCTGTGCCAAAATAAACAGTCATTCATCATAACACAATTAAACAAATTAATCTTACAGCCATGATTGTACACATACATATTTGAAACAATTCATATTTGAATTAATAATATAGCTGAATGAAAAATCAGGTAAAAAAAAAAAAAAAAAAAGCAAAAATCTCTCAGTCTGTCTCCAAAAATCTCTGGTTCCACCATCTTGCAGGAATGGAGAAAGACACGCATCTAGACTGTTTTCTGTTCTGGTTCCTAGGTGGTGGAATGAACATCTTCTAGATGTCTGTACAGCCAGAGTCAGTGTCAGTCTTATGCGACAACTGAAGATCTATCTGTTTCTTAGGGATTTAGGCAACTCTTCCCCCCACCACACACACAAAAATAAAAAAAATAATAAAACCCTTCTTGAAAAAGGGTTGACTGAGGGTACTTACAGTTAGTAACCTAGTAACCTGTCATAAGGATCTATCCAATGACAGAAACTTCACTCTGGATTAGAGCGCCTGCCAAATGTAAATATACATGTAATGTCTGTCTGCCAAAAATACCCCTAATGGATCCCCTTTGGATCTGGGTGTTAAGAATAGGAAGCCTTTGTTTGTCACATAGACAGCTTGTTAGAACATTGGAGTTAGAGCACAGAGTCAGCCATGAAACCGTGCCCCAGAAGCAGGCAGGGAATTTCTCAAGGGCAGTGTGTCAAAGCTAGGGCTTAAACTTCCAGCTTTCTGATCAGTGTTATGATTTTTGGTTGTTGCTAGGTTAGGTCTAAGTTTAGCAACATTATGTCGCAATAAAATTAAGTCAGCTGACTTCCTGAATGTACTAAATGATCAGTTTATCCCATCAAATAAATTTGAAAATGGCTGGCTTGCCAACTTACCTGACTTAAACTCCTTAAGTATTATCAAGAGGAAGAGGAATCAATACAGATGGCCTGAAGGCTGCTATTAAAACAACCTGGTCTTCAAGAACAACTCTGATTGCCTCCATGCCATACCTCATTCTAAAGGATCACTGAATAAGTATCAAGTGTAAAAATAAAAAAATAAAAATTTCTGAATATCTGTATTGTAAATCCTTTTTTGGACTGAGCTTAGGAAATATTCTATAATTTGAAATACTCAATTTATAAATCTATATGAATCTAAAAAGGGGGGGAAAAAACTTTCCTACAATATATATATTTTTAAAACATATCCACACACGAGCTTGCATTAAAACTTTGTAATAGGTTGTATATACAATTAAATGGCCACTTCATTAGGAACACAGTACTAGTACTGGGTAGAGCCATCTTTGATTATACCACACCGAAAACCTGGATAGTTGACAAGGCAGGATTGGTCCATGAATTCATTGTGCATGCGAAATTCTGCCCGTACCATCTCCGTATTGAAGCAGAAACAGATTATTAGTCTTCAGCTGTCCAGTTGTGGTCAGTTTGTGCTCACTGTCATGTAATGCATTCTGAGATACTTTTCCGTTCATCATGGTTGTAAAAGTAGTTATTTCATTTATTGTGGCCTTCTTGTATCAGCATTAGCGACTATCAAAATACTCAAATCATCCCATGCGGCACCAAGAACCAAGCCATTGTTGTTCACTGAGATCATACTTTTATCAAATCACATCAAAATTTACTAACGTTAATTGAAGCTTTTGACATGTATCTGCATGATTTGCTGTACTGTGCCACATTATTGACTGATTAGTTAATTGCAAGAATGAGCAGTACAGGTGTACATAATAACATGCCCATTGAATGCATGTGTCTAGGATGTAGTTAGTTAGTTACCCATAAAAATCTATGAGATGAGAAGTGGAGTCATGCCATAATGGGCACTGTAACATAAACACATCAGTGAACATGCACTGCGCGTACTCACAGGGCTTTCAGGCACTCCTGAGTTTGATGCTCCTCGCTTTAGTTTTGTGCTCATGCAGCTGGACTGTACTGGAGATGCAGATGAGGAGCTATTCAGGCTGCCATTTCCTGTAGGACTCCTGACACTTCCTGCTGAGGCCCGGGTCAAAGATGAGTTTGGGGAGGATCCTGAAAGTTTACGTATAGGGTTACAGAGACTGATGTTGGAAGGTGGGGATTTTAAGCGATCTGTAACTGGTAAATCATCAGCTCGCTTTAATTTAATGCTGCCAGTTTTGGTGGAGCTGCCATCAAACACGATCAAGGGCCTCTTCCTGCCACTATCTGTGCTCGAGCTGCAACAAATAATAATAAAGAACATGCATTAATAGGAAACACATGAAAGGTTTATACAATGTTTTACAAGAGTATTAATTAGTAAGAAATAAAAGAATAAACATGATTTTTGTCACCTGTGTGCAGTGCTTGAGCTCTGGCGTGGATTTGTCTTCTCTATTCTTTTCCCCCACCTGTTTTTGGGGAGTTCTCGCTGAGGAAGTGGGATAACATGCTGGATGTACAACTCAGTGAGGTGGTCAGGGTCTTCACTGTTATCTGTGTGTATCTTTTTCTGGAAAAGAAATTGTAAACTGTACTAATTGACTTAACTATGCCCAAACCCTAGCCACTGATAAAGTGGGAGTGTTGCATCAGGAAGGGAATCTGGTGTTAAACCTGTGTCAAGCTGTGTGCTGATCGGATAGTCCGATGTGGAAACCCCTCAATGGCACAACCCGTAAGACCAACAACAACAACTAATCGACTTAATCGAACATTTTGTAGTTGTACATTATACATGTTGTGTATTAAACATATTTCTAGAAAAGCAAAAACAGAAACTTTAAAATTAAGGGAAGCAACATGTGATAATAATGGTAAAGATATAAAACAACACTAGCCTAAGATACTGTATTAGTTCAGATTTCACAAATTTCTTCAATCTGATTTCTGGTATAATGTTTATTCCCACTTATGTTCCCACCTTTGCTATGAATCGCTAAGACTTCAAAAACTGATGAGGCATGGCTTGGCGTACAGTAAGTTTGTGGCAGGGTGTCCTGTAGTAATTTGCAGCTTGATTGGATGGGTTATAAATTTTTAAGCATGCTCAATAAATTTAAGAAGCATTACAGCATTTTATGGTATGTAGGTCCACTTTATGTTTCAGCAATCCTGTCTGTGGCCAGTGACAAACACAGGCACAATAGCTGTCCCATGTCACATGATGGCAGGGAGCTTATTGTGCTAGGATGGTATTAACGCTAAGTGAACCCTCATAGCCTATTGTAGAACTATTAATGAGTAATCATTGTCCTTGTCACCATCATACTAAATTGCTAGCTTTTATATACCTTTATGTAATGCCACCGTATTTTGCCCTAGGTTTGCCTGGCCACTTTGGTGCTACAATGTAGCTACTGACAGCAGAGCATGGTGGTGTTACAGTTTTAATACAGTAGTGATTAATAGCAAAAATCATAAAAACAGAAAAAGATCTCCGAGATTGTTATCGTATAGAAAATAGGGGGAAAGGATGTAACCCTATTTATCATGTAGCCATGACAACCCTAAAGTTACCATGCCAAAAACTTGACTTCCCTTCCTGACACCTTCCAAACATGCTAAATACATTTCCACACAGTAAAATCTTAAACATAGCAAATGTTTCAAATGTGGATTGCCCGGATTAAGACAGACAGTGTATGGTATTACTTTATAAACAAAAATTTATTTTGCTGCTTTTAAGTGCTAGGTGAAATATTGTAATTACGAGCTGAATGCACACACAAGCTCAAAAACAATCTTGTGATTACAATTTGGAATGCTCATTTTTCTACAAATCTCAACTGTCCAAATTAATGGTCAGTTTTTTAAATCAATGCAGCTCCCAGTGTGAATGGCAGACAGTAAAATGGAGTGTTAGTATACATTATTCATCTCAACACTTCAGTTCTTACAGAGACCCTAGTGACAGTGGCAGGAAAAATTCTGGCTATGATTTACTAAGGCGTGGGAACAAGATACTATTTTGTTTCTATGACTTACTAAGGCGTGGGAACAAAATAGTATAATGCTACAAGATACTATGCTGTGGCAAAGACTTAAGCACATGTGGTGATGAGATAATTCATGTCCCAGATGTGACCAGATGATTGTTGTTTTGGAGTGTGCGTGCCCGTGAGTAAATAAAGGTAATCATAATCATACATCTATACTAAGGGTGTACTGGTGGCTCAATGGTAGGATTCCACCCAAACCCCAACCACATGTGGCAGTGCTGGTTCTAAGCCAGGATAAATTGGGAGGGTTGCATCAGGAAGGGTATCCGCTGTAAAACCTGTGGTAAGTTGTGCATGGATTGGAAGGTCTGCTATGGAGCTAAGCAGCCAAAAGTCCAACAGAACATCTATACTAACAATTATGAATGCAAATCAATTCAAATTAGTTGACAAGAAGCTAAATGCTATGAGGATATTAAGTAGTACTGTGATGTGGCCACAACATACTAAGGCGTATGAACAAAATATTTTTGTTCACATGCCTTAGTAAGTTGTGGCCACGGCATAGTGTCTTGTTCTCATGCTTAAGTAATGACACCATACGGGTTCTGCAAGTTCTTAATTTCTTTTAGAACTACTTTAAATTGTTAAATAAATCTACCAAAACCAAACCACGCGTACACTTATCACTTCAAGTACCAGCCTGAAGTCGTCCACAAAAAAATCTGAGGAGAGCTTAAAAGCAGCATTAGTGCGCAGGCGTATCAACATAAAATGGGATCTACTGATCCAGGTTAGAGGTCACTGTAAAATCTTCAGTATGCGCGCACCCGCGAGCGCGTCACGGTAAATAAATGTGCATTAATGTTTTAAACCAGTAACAATGTAACTTCAGTCACCGTTCTGTCCATGTGATGCATTGTGCTGCCTAGCAACCCGATCTTTCCGGGAATAGATTACATAGTGTGTGGCGAAAGGAGACGGAATATTATCTAACACAAATGTTATTAACACTAAACGAAATATTTATTGAACACTGAGTTTTTACAAATACTTGTCACCGGACGATTAACCACAGTCCGTTACACACGGGTAAAGGTGTTCACACTGCACACACACGTTTCACGTTTTCACAAACATGTTTAATTAATTAGTAAACACTCGTTAATAGATCGTAAAGTCTATCAGCGCTTGCTAGTATCGCGTTTAATAAATAAGCCGGGGCTAGCTTCGGCTAATCCACAGCTTGGTTAGTGATCTGCAGGAAAGGTGGACACTTTAATCTAACCTCGTGTAAGACGAGTTTTAGAAAATCCCGAGACAGAAGTTCGGGGTGAAGCAACAGGTCTGTCTCTGAGACGTCTCCGCCAGAATTTCTCATTTTGCCGTCCCGTCTGTTGCTGCAGGAAGCCATTTTCACTTCCGGAAAAACACGGAAGTGTCGCCTTTTTTATGACTATTATCCAAGGATTAGCAATGCGCCTCCTGTTGGCCTGGTGAATACATCTTACCAATACCGTATGAGTTTGGACACCCTTTTATTCGTATATTTATTATTTAGTTCTACATTGCAAAACAATAATAAAGATATAAAAATAGGAATGAACACATATGGAATTAGGCAAAGAGAAAACAAACGTCCATGCTTACTTTAGGACATGAAGTTCACACCACTTAGAAAATTGCTAGAACATGCAAGACTAGTTTCTTCATGTGCTGTACGCTATGATGAAATTGGCTTCATCCTAGGAAACTTAGACCAAGACTTACCTTTGCTGCAAACGAGATGTTAATCTAGAGTTAACAGCTTCAGAAATCGTCAGTCAACAGCATCTCAGGTTTAAAAACACATGAATGCTTTACAGAGCTCAAACAGCAGATACATCTCAATAGCAACTGTCCAGAGGAGATTATTTTCAGATTTTAGATGTCTTCATCATTGCTCTACAATGTAGAAAATAATCAAAAATCGAAAGTGTTCAATTGGAAGGTGTGTCCAGACATTTCACTGGTAATGTGCGCATGTGTGCGCCTTTAATGTTTATTGATTACATGTTTAGATTTATAAATGTTATTACACAACAGAACTTATTAATTACATTGAAAACATAAGCAGTAATACTATTTTAGATCAATTCATTGCCAGGACCAGGTACAAGCTGGGAATACGTACCACATGGAGCACTAATCTAATGGAGGGTAATATGAATGCACACGCGCACACACACACACACACACACACACAGTTATTATTAATTAAGTGTAGCCAATCCACCTACCTACCAGCCTCCAAGATGCATTTCGCTCTTAGAACATTTAGAGACTGATTTTAAAAAGTAGGATGTTAAGCTTTGAATACACAATTACACGTTTTCTTTTTTTTATGTCCATGCCTGGCTTAGATCAGCTTCCTTATGTACTCATTTATGGCCCTATTTCTGTTTCAGTACGCCTTTTACATAAAAAATTAAATGTGATGCAACTCCTTTGCATTGTGAGAACTTCATGCATAACCACTCCAAAACAAGTTTAATTATGAGGCATTTTTGCATTATTGCATTGTTTTATTGCAACATTTCAATTCAGATGACAAAATTAACAATAACTGCTTTATTTGATAATATACATGGTTTTAAATGGTTGTGATTCTTTCTGAATATATGGCAATACAGAAATAAAACAGTAACGTGCCTTTGTATGTACTGTATTGATTAATTGTGGCTTTAAAACTGTACCTGTGTTGTCAAAGTCAATGTGTCTCTGGCATTTCTTTTTGTATCCTTTGCAGGTGTTTTTCAGGTAATGTAAATTATATGTTTCACATCAATTGTAAAAAAAAAAATAAAGTGTAACCACAATCCAGTTTTAAATTTTAAATGCTAAACAGCAGACTGGATCTCACTGCTACAGATATAAATATTACTGGGTCTTATACGCCTATGACTTCGACCAGGGACCTTGGGGCAGAGCCTGCAGGTCTTAGGCATGAAATCTAAACAGGCTTCACGAAATTTGCGTATCCTCCAGCAATAGATAATGGGGTTAAATACAGCCTTTAGGTAACTGAGCCACAGAGCACCTATGCTAACTGGATAAAATGCTGGGCTGAAGTAGAAGCTGCGACTAAAAACAGCCAAAAGGCTCACCACTGTATGAGGCAGCCAACACACAGAGAAGCCAATGAAGAGGATGAGGATGGTGGTGAAGGCCCTAGTTTTGAAGCTCATGTCCACATTGACCTGTGGGGGGCGCTGTAGACCGGTAAGCCCCAGCTTGAGTGCTGCACAGTCTTCAGCAACGTGGGTGTGGATGCGCAGAGCGTTTCTGCGCACTGTGTTTAGAATGCACAGGTAGGAATACAGCATAACACTAAATGGAACAAAGAAAACCGCCACTGCTAACACCACCATGTAACCCCGTTCTGCCAGTGAGTCACTATATCCCAGAATACACTGGGGCACCCGTTCCATGATGATACCAGTCCTCCAGGTTACAAGTGATGGAAGTGCCACAAGGAAGGACAGACCCCACGATATTGCAATCAGAACTTTGGCACGATGTGGTGTTAACTTGTCCTGCCTCTGCACAATAATGAGAAATCGATCCACGCTGATGATAAGCAGGATGGACACGCCCTCCAGGACAAAGAACCAGTAAAACATGACAGAGGCTCGACAGAATCCTACTCCGAAACTCCAGTCTGTGGAGGTCACAGTCACGGCAGTGAAAGGCATACACAGCAGAGAGAGCATAATGTCTGAGAAGGCTAGTGTGGCTAGGAGCAGGTTGATAGCTGAGCGCATTGCTGGCTTCTGATAGACAATCAAACACACTATTGAATTGCCCAAGAAACCAATAGTGATCATGAAGATCATAATGGCAGCCAAAGCCACCCTAATCACAACAGGGATTAAACTAGTCTCAACCTTCTGCAGCTCAGGCTCTGATCGTCCAAGCAAGTCACAGCTTTCCAGAGAGCTGTCATTGCATTCAGACATGGCAGATGCTATCAAGCAATATCAGTCCATGTTTGAAGAGTTGGCATTAATCCTTGCCATGGTCCACTGCTCAGTCCATTTGGCAATCTACAATTCAAATAACCTACAACAAAAGAGTGTTTGAGGCATATGTACAGTATATCAATATAATTCTGCAAGAAGAAAGTGTATTGTTTCTTTAAATGTGACCCCAGATGCTCTTTTTGTAATTGTACAGTATGTTGCCTCTATTCTTACATTTTTCCCACATTTGACTTTATGTATTTTTATTTTACATTGCATTGTAAAAATCTGTCCTAGCCGAAACATTCAAGAACACAAGTCACTAAAATTTTTAACAGAGTTTATATTCTGAAGAAGAGAGATCATGCAGAGTAGGAATGATGTTTATCTCAGCATGCAGTAGACTGATCAGAAAAAGGAAAATAGAAAGATGTTAACTCATCACACAAGACACTTACTAACATTATTTTAGCATGAATCTTACAAAATAAAGCTAAACCATTATACAGATCTATATTCAATATACCAAAATTATACATTTGTTACAGTTAACTGAGAAATCTTAACAAATTATATATATATATATATATATATATATATATATATATATATATATATATTCAGTGACTGTTATGATGTCTAAACACACAGACTGACAAACAGTACTATGACATAGTTTACATTAAATAAAAATATTTTATGAACACTTTTATGCACACTCACCCAATTGATACTCCAGTTGCCATGGTTACAGTAAGGGCACGAAAGCCATTTATTGTTGTGGCTAATTGAACAGAATTCAACATCCTCCTTTAACACAAACACTATGAGGTTAAAATATCCAAGGACCTGTTGACACAAGCAGAAGTTAATGAATTATTTTCCTTTTGTTATTATTTGTCATTTATTGCAAACAATGTGCCCACCAAATATATAGAAACATCACAAGTAAATTGAGGGCTAAACTAGATTAATGATGTCAGTAACACAGATGACAATCAGTGGTGGCATGTCATTGTTAATTAGTTCAATTGATGGGTATAAGGAGAAGAAAGGTAATGGATAAAGAATAGAGTTTCATAAGACTGGACAGGACCAATTTTTAAGAGCTATTAAAAATGTATTATTCAATAATGGTGCATAGTAGGCCAAGGTGTTTTAATCTTGAAGACAGAAAGTCCTACTGCAGTGGCTAGCTGTTCTGAGAGAGCAGTTACAGATTAACACAAGTAATTTACTCCCATCACACTTGCTCAAGCTTATACCTCCACCACCTCCCTGTACTTCCATAGTTGTTGTGTTTTGTTGGAGTCCAAATGTGGAAAACAAAACCTTGCTATTACTGAATCATTTATTTCTCTAATCTCCTTCAATGTCTTTTTCAACAGCTTTAATCTCTTCTGATCTACAAACCACTGAATGAAATGGATTAAATCAAAAAGTGGTGGCTGAAACTGCCACCTGAAAAGAGGCAAAAGTAATGTTTTAATGACATTTTTTATAATGACACTTTTAATTATGATAATTAAGATGAAAAACATATTTGCATTTTATGCAGTGGAATTGCTATACAAAAATCAATATTTGGTATGAAGTCCATTATTGTTCAAAACCCACTGGATCTGACTGGGCATAGTTTGCAATATGGTGAACAACCCAGCTTCAGAAAGTCCAGGTTCAATAGTCTGCAATAGTCACATATTTGTTCCATTAAATTAACTAAATGCACATCTCTTTAGCTAATATAGGCAAGAACTAATCAGTAACATCACCTTTTTTGTGCACAGGGAGAACAATAATACATGGCTTATGGTGTCTCAATACTTTTGTCCACTACTGTAAACAAAGGCACAGACTCTTGTTTAACACAATGTATGAGCATAGGGTGACAGATCCTGGACTTTCACAACAATGCCCATCCAGACGTATGGTGCACCTAAACACAAGAGTATCATTCAGAAAAGCCCTTTTAATCGTTGCTGCATCACGTTATCAACTTGTTGCTTAGATACCAGAGATAATTCTGGCTGTGTGGCTGAAGAGACCAACGGCATAATTGCATCAACAAAACGTGCTAAACATCTTACTTTGTGTGCACGAAGAAGGAATCTTGTTTTCAACAAAAAGAGATTTCTGGGCAGAGCAAATTGACATTCAGCCACCTTTAAGCTCCAGCATGTTGCATGTCGCACTTGTTGCAGTATTTATTTCACTGACCAGCACTAGACGTCAACACCATGTTAGGGCAAAATGTGAATAGAAAGCATTGATTTAATTCCTTAATCGCCAACGTTTTATGAGATGATGCCGTTGCTTTATTCAATTTCAACACGACGTTTAAAGTGCACGCGCTTGCTTTTAATCGAACTGACTCGTGACCGAAACACCAACGAGTCGCTCATCCAGCAAAATGATACAAATTAACGAAACGTACAATATTTCTTTCTTTGATTAAAAAAAAAAAATCAGTGTATTTTCTCTGCCTGGATCCTGCTTTACTTTCAATAGGCAAAATATTAGACGCCATTAAAAAAAAAAACCCGCCATGGTGTAGAAGCCTCGTGGCGCGCGCATATACGCTTAACATAAAAACACGCATGTGCAAAGAATTAAATGACACAATACCTCTGTAAAGAATGTACTGTCGATCGTCGCTTTGACTGTCACCTGTCTGTTAAGTTATACAATGCTAAGATCTCTCTCTCTCTCTCTCTCTCTCTCGATAGGTTCACAAATCAGAGCTGCATCAGTGTGAACCTGTCCTGTTCCCAAAGCATAGCCGCGCTGGTACTCAGGAATAAAGCAGGTCATTTCCAACATTCGCTTTGTTAAAAACTTCTTTCTGGATTATTAAATTAAATAATAAATGTTTTGTCCCCCTTAAAGGGCAAGTGGGGGCGTTTACTCACCAGCGTTCACTTAACACGTGAATAAACACGTGTACATCACGTTTTATGGCAATTGCCCTGCACACCTGATGGCTGTCACTAAGGAAACCATTCAGTCTCCATCCAGTCCATGAAACTGTCAGCAGTACACTTTGTACCCTCTGACGTAACGCTGTGACACACTGAGACCCACACATCACAATTCTTTCTGACACACGCACACACAGTATTCTTTCTGAATAGAATGCACAGTATAGAGAGAGAGAGAGAGAGAGAGAGAGAGAGAGAGAGCATCAATTATTTAGGATACTGTGGGCTTGAATAACTGAAATGAATAACCTTAAACTTCCCCTTTAAACGTTTTTGTAATTAAGTAGTGTAGACCTCACTGGTGGTACGGAGGTATACAGACTAAAATCACTTGCGATTAAATGTTATCATTACATTAACAGTACAGATAAAAGACTTGTTGAAGTAATGATGTATGATGCTCTGCTTTACAGCTTAACCTTTTGAAAATAATATAATATAATATAATTTTAAAAAATGTTTTTTTTTTTTTTTTGTTAATTCTCCTGAAATTTCCTGAACAGTAGCAAAATCCGAAAGTAATGGAGTAATTTTGAAAACAGCAATGGTGATATAAATGTGAATGAAGTATGAAAATGGGGCTCACATGAGGCAAAAAACGTACAGTATACTGTACATTGATACATTGCTTCAGTGATATTGTATATTATACAATATATACATAACCAGGATTTATGCTATAAAAAGCAAGCGGCCATTATGTTCCTAACCAGAAGATGGCCCTGTTGTCAAAGTAAAATTCGTGCAGCTGTACATTTTACCATACTTAACTCAAATTATTTCAACTTGCCTTGGTCCAATTCCCATGACTTTTCTAAAAACCTACTGAATTCAAGACACAGCAAGTGCATATACATTATACTGTATATTGATCCAATGTTTAAAAAAAAATGGATAAAAACCAGTTCATATGGCTCTGAAAGGTTTTGTGAAGCAAAAAGTGGACTACTTTTTAAAATATGTCAGTAAGAATAATTCAATGTAACACCAGTAAACATTATATGATAGGTATGTTGCCCATAAGTTCATCAGCAAACTCGTATTAAAATAAAAATAAAGAAACGTGCTTTGTATTTACTGTAGCTGCCTGGATTTGTCTTTTGCTTTTTTTGACCATAATAGTAGTAAGTTTGAGTCTAGTTTAAAAAAAATCTAAGTAGAAATTAATTAATTAATGTAAATAATGCACCAATCTGCCTTCTGCAATATCAACCATTTTAGAGACGGAGACAGAATAAGAAAACCAGTTACTCAGAAAATCCCCCTCATTATTATTATAATTATTATTATTATTATTATTATTATTATTATTATTATTATTATTATTGTGGTTGTTTTTGTTGTTGTTTAACCAGAGTGCTTACAATAAGATAAAAATATAATTTACAAGCAAGTCCTGGTCTTCAGTGTAGCATTGTAGTTATTACAGTGCATTACATCACAGGTCACAGATAATTGCACTCAGTTGCACTTGCTGCTGTGCTGTCTGTTTTCCTTCCAGATGTCTAAACTTCACCTAGTCAATGATGAATTCCACAGGGTCCATTATTATTTTCCATTCAAAATTGCTAAATGCATCATACATTAGTGACAATGAATTCACACCTGTGTGAAGCATAATCTTGAATTATGCTTATCACCACAGAGGTTTTCCGACTGAGATGACAGATCTGTTTTGGCCAGGAATAAAATAAGACTTTATCTAATCCTTCTGTTCTGTTGTGTAATTACCTAAAATCTTTCATTTACTATCACTGTATAATAGAACAGACAACCACAGAGGAAACTTGAACTGAGTTTGACCAAGACCACTAACAAGATGACAAGGTGACTACTTCAATCAGCGCATCACAAAAGTTTCACAAAGATCTCTGATCTCTTTCATTCTTCACATCTATTTCAACCCACCCCTTTTGAAGTCATAATAAAGGCATATTAATTTATAGAATGAGCTGTATTAAGGCTGGATTATATCCATCAGACATCAGAGAACGAACTGCTACTTCTGTATGTTTTGCAATATGTTCCACACATATTTATTTATATCTGCACACTTTGGTAATAGTAATAGTTTACAATCATGTTACAAATGTTATGCCTGTTCAGCTTGTCAGTTGCATCATTTATAATTGTGCATGGTGTTCTTTAGTACCAGCCCCAAATACCACACAGTGTGGTGTGGCAATAAAGAAATATGAGGCAGGAGCACAACTTGAATTTAAAGCTTTAGATTTCCCTGTGGACATTTGGCTATTAAGTAAAATGGTGTCCTCATGCACTCAGAAATCAAATGACAAAATATGCAATGTTATATTATAATTAAGCTTAACTTCACTGAAATTATTCAGCATAAAATATTTAACACTGTGTAAAAAAGAAACATAAAAGATTATGTTCCAGCTCTTAAATTGATTTAATTGAATTTGGAGTGACATTGAATACATCTGACCCTAACCATGCATCAGTATTTGACAACTTTATAACTTTATAACACTCCTACACATTTGTCCTGTACTGAGGTGACCATTATACCACCTGCTGATTTTAACATTTGGCTTCCTCCCTGCCATCATGTATCTGGCAGCGTCATGCTTAGAGTCACTTTCATTTAGGCACGCCCTCTCGTAACGACTCTATTCATTAACAGCCAGTAGGTGGAGGGAATAAATGACTGGTAGCAACGAGAAATCGAAACAAATCGGCAGGCCAGATCAATTAGGAGTGATGTTAAATGAATGAATGATTAAAGGCTGATAACAGAATCCATGCCGATTGCTGTGAACTCTATTTCACCATTTAACAAATGCTGGCTGTGTGTGCGGAAACTGGACAATTTACTTTAACTCATAATGATGGCACAAAATGTCATTATAATTGTAACATTATTGTTTCTAAAGTAACAACTAATTCACAGCAACAAACAACATATACTTTTATGTATAAATAAATATAATTTTAAAAATGTGTTGTTATTTGACCAACACATACAGTTGATATGATGAAAACTTTAGTAATGAGATGTTTAAATGTACTTTGTAGACATTTTTTCAGGTGCTCAGGACAGAGGATATTCCTGTTTCTTTGTAACTTCTAGAGATAGAAATTGGAGTTTTGTGACTTTATACCTGTTATAAATGCCAGCAATAACGACATTTCTTGTTCTGCAGATGATACACAACATTAAAGGAGTAAATGCATAAAAAAAAACACAAGATATAAATCATTAATTCATTCTAATTTTTAACTGTTGGCACATTGTGGTAGAATCAGAAAAATCAAAACACATTTAAATTTTCTGGGATTCGAAAATTAGCTTAGCTATTCATTTTATTACACATTTCTAATAGTAGCCTGGTAGAAACAAATGTCCAATCAATACCAAATTACAATGGGCAGACTTAATTATTGTTTGATTGCTATAAAAAATGTTAATTTACAGCTTCCTAGGTAAATAAAGAAGATCCTTCTGTGCAAACCACCAACAAGACCATGTCAGTGACCTGCTTGTTCCAACTCTGTTAATCAGAAACATGCTTGTATTGATCATGATGGTTGATTATGGGTTGTTGGTAGAGATGTTTGTTGGAAAATACAACTATATAATTTGTGTAGAAAAAAAGCAGAGTGGGCAAATCTTTTGTTGTGTGTTGTTTGTCTAGAAAGCTTGTTTATCAATAAAGATTTAGTTTACTGATTCATTAGTTCACTGATTCATTTGTTTAAAGGCTTTCTTTTTTTAAATGTTGCCTCTGGATAGTCAGTGCTGGTTAAAATATTCCTTGAATACATACTTGAAAGACAAGCTTGAGAATTTTTTGCTCTTGAGAATGTTGATGCCAAGCAGTACACCTCATTCTGCCTTCTCAGTCCTAATTACCTATGATCAGGTGGTAATGCTGTAATATACAATACCTCAAAATGCTAAAAATTGCTAAATTAAACCAGTGAAATCTTTACTTTACACCTGCTGAATTAAAACATTTTGGTTGATGAAAATGAATTAGGAGAACTTAAACCCTTTGTGCAAATATTTCTTCTAAGTACGTCATACACTGCATTGGTATAATGAGAAAACCCAGCAAGACTACTTTTAGTACCAGCATTGCAGGATTCATACATTGGTTATCCATGAGTATACAGGGTAGATATAAGCCTAACACCTTTTTTGGCTAGCGCTAAAAGGCTTCTGCTGTGAACCACTGAGGTAGTAAGAGTAGTTATCCCCTTCAATGGGCACTGCACTCTTATTTTCTAATAGCTTTAGCAGCCAGTGGCATGGATAATAAGATTGCACTGAACACCACCGTCATGCCTAAATGTGATTTATCCCTTATGGACTCAACTATAAACTCCGACACAGACAGGGCATTGTAAAAGGGATCACAAAATGCTCATGATTTAACCAGGCGTTTAGAAATTAACAGTTGAAAATACCTCAAACTGCTACAAATACCAAACCAAAACAGGTCTTGATAATGGTTAAGAAGTCAACAAATACACAAAAAGTAATCCATTTTATTTCTCTCACAAATCAGTCGATTAGCTTGAGTTCAGAATATTTGGGCATACAATACTAGGAAGATGCCTGATAGTATTCCCTTTATCTTACACTTCTCTATTTTTTAAATGAAAAGAAAAAAAAAGCTGAAATACATGCAGATATTTGGCTAGAATTAATTTAAATGCACACATAGACTTCAAACACGACAGGAGGCAGTGTGGATTTGCCTTTTCCTCTCTTTCTGCCCTCAAAGAATGCAGTAAGGTGCAATGCTTGACTGATAAGGGAAAAAAGCACTACTCTGTGCTCTTTGTGTTCTGTCTGCATATGAACTGCCAATGCAATCGTACACCAAAGTTCTAGATCGGCTTCCAATTATCCACAGTGTTGCAATTCAATTAAGTTAAATTAACAAGGTTATTACATTTCTATTATGTAATGTGTTATTATATGTATTGCTGTAAGTAAAAAAAAAAATTGAGCCACAAAATAGCTGACTGATCCTGAAGTGTGGATATCTCAGACATCTACCATTTACATATTTAACACTGATCCGCCTTACAAGGCACAGAGGGCGATGAGGTTAGAAGGTGGAAACAGTTTAGCTGTCAACACTCTTCAACTGGACTATAGTTCACAGCAACCCCAATCAGGTTAATCAGTGTTTGTTTCCTGTGGAGCTCCAAGTCTGGTTTTACAATGTGGCAATAATTAACAGTGAACACCGGATAGCAGCAACCCTGCACGGCTATGAATATGCCAAATGACTTGAGAATTTATCAGATTGTCTGTGTGTGTGTGTGTGTGTGTGTGTGTGTGTGTGTGTGTGTGTGTGTGTGTGTGTGTGTGTGTGTGTGTGTGTGTGTGTGTGTGTGTGTGTGTGTGTGTGTGTGTGTGTGTGTGCGCAATCAATATAGTTTGTATTGTGTTTTAGTTTAGCTCTTTTTGTGGGCGAATGATACATTTATACTAATGTGTGGGAATGTACATATCCATGCTGGAAACCGTTGTTCTACTGAAGGAGCACTAAATGCCTGTGCATTTGGTTTTCTTCAACTGGATTTTTTTTTTATCCCATCATTTAGCACATGATACACAATACGCATCCAGTCTTCATCACTTCTGCGCAGGGTTTGAAGAACAATTACCAGCAATTAAACCACTGCCAGTTATATAGAGAGATAATTATGTCCTTGGTGTATTGCACCAATTAACTACTTTTTATTTCAACCTCCAAATTCTCTGATTTGCAATGTGTGGCTCATCTCAAACAGCTTAAACAACAGGAATTCTTGCACTTGTCCCTTTTAAAGATAGATATTGCGATTTGGTAGCAAATCAGAAACTGAAAAATGTCTGTAAACTTTTTTTTTTTTTTTTTGGTATAATTATCATGATTATGTTGTTCCAGAAAAATATTGTCAGTGAATTGACATTTGGAGTCTGACATCTGAATAGCTACCGTAAATTTAACAAACCATGTTTAAGGCCATCTGATCTGATTTTAAATCCATTTGTCATATTTTACATCTATGCTCTTTTTCAGTAGGATAACGTGCAGGTGATTTCCCATTCTCTCAGAGCAACATGATTGTGAGAGATATGTCAAGTCTTTTTAAAGCTGTAAACAAAAAAACATGTATGCTTCTCAGAAAAAAAAAACGTTTTCTTTCATAATTTCAATACAATGCTGGCCTTGATTCTAAAAGCCTATGATATTTGTACAAATCCAACTAAATTTAAACTCTTGTAGATATATTATTATGATTAATATGTTATCACTTGTCTTCACTAGATATGAGGTACTTGCATTTATAGTTTTTGTATGCCTCAAGGGCATAATAGCTAACTCCAAATAACTGTGTCCAAATGTAAGTAATCTATTAAACCACAGAGCCCATATACTATTTCCTCTCTGCCTTAACTCTTCCAGTTAATGTGATAGCCACAGCAAGAGCTAAAGAACCTTTCACCTCATTCTTTGCTTCTTTGCCTTTTATTGCTCTCCATATTTTTCCCCTTCCCACATACAATGTATAGCAAGTCAAAAGGGATGTTGCCAATACATTTTTCCTCGAGTTCAAAGTTCAAGCATGGTATAAATCTGGTAGTTTGTTATTTATTGACGAGCAGTGTAAGTCACTTTATCTTCTACTAACTTATTGGTCAACTGACTTTCACTGCATGCAATATGGGTTTGTTTATTTCTTTTTTGCACACCCACTCAACTGTTCCAGGAACTGATCAGGAGCACTGATGCATTTGGTCCTTAGCTCCCAAATACAGGGCATGCTGTGACATGCTGTCACCTTGGCAGTCACACTGCTGGGGTGAGATGCCTGCTGGGACTGATGGGCTCTTCCGGGCTTTGTGCCATAGACTTATGGTGGGTCAGTGACACCGGGCTCATGGCCACTGACAGGGTCTGTCTCTAAAATCCCTCTAGAGTCTGTCTATTCACAGGAATATACTGTTGACACCATGATTTCAGAAATGTACAGAATGTACAATAGCATAAACGTATATAAATGGCACGGGGACATTTTTAATGTTGAAATGGGATTTCCAACAAGCCAGGTTACCCAAAACAACAGATTTGATTGGTAGCATGTAGAAACACCTTAAAACACTCTCTCTCCAACACTTAAGATCATTTTAACTTTATATTGCTTTTATGACCTAATCCCGTAAATACACCGATATTATTGTATCCTTTGGCTACCAAAGTTAGGCTTAATTTCCACGTTTCCATATCAAGGTTTTCTCATAATACATATGTTTCATTTATTTTAATTACAAATTACCAAATCTTACAAAGCCTGCAAACACACTTTAAACATAGCATATAATAAAGCAGTAATAATGCAGGGCTAAGTCTACTTTTTTAAATACATATTTTTATAGTAAGGATCACTTCGGGTATTCTTTGCAAACAATGTGTCCAAAAGATGGCGCTAAATAAAAGCTGTAGGCTAGCTTTCTAAACTGTGAGTAACTTACAATATAAACCTTTATGTTTTAATTCTTTTACATGTTTATACGCTATAATGAAGAATTCTACTGTAGAAGAGTGGGTTGGATTGAAACGCGCAGTTCATGATTTCCCTTGATGAGAACCTAAGCATATAAATCTAAATCTGATCCAAGCCATCAAGTTTTAAATGTGACTAGACAAAATAAACTTTCTTTTCTGTTGTTGTATCCTGGTTTTAAAAGTGAGGACGAGTAGAACCTTACAGAGTAATTTAGACCTATTGTAATTTCAAGTAGCTAAAAAAAATTAATGTACAACGGCAAAAACTAATAATAATAATAATAATAATAATAATAATAATAATAATAATAATAATAATAATAATGTATTATTAATAGATTAACAATTAAATTATAAAGTCTGTCATTTTAGGGGGAAAAAATCACATTCACGTCTCGACCGTGTGTGTGTGTGTGTGTCTACAGTATAGTGCTGCTGCCGCACCAAATTTGAGCACAGGTTGAATTCCGTTGCCATGCAACCGGTGTGTATTAAATCATCCGCGAAATTTAAATGAATGTGTGCGTGTGTGCGCGCGCGCGCGTGTGTGTGTGTGTGTGTGAGAGAGAGAGAGAGAGAGAGAGAGAAAGATGGGATGAATAGTGAGTGGCAAACAAAAGTTCTTAAAGAAGACAAAAAACTGCGCGAAGCCGCTGCGGGAGTTCAGCCGCAGACTGGGGCACCTGAAACCGTGCGGTGCCTCCTATCCTTTAACAAGGAGTCTTATTCATTCATTTATTTATTTATTTATTTATTTATAATGTGAAGAAACCGAAATTTGAGAGTCAGGAGTTCACTCAAACCCACTTCTGTGCAATGAACAGGTCTAGATTTAAACATATTAGCTATTTAGACATGATCCTAGTCTGCGCTCTCGCTCTGCAATCTGATAGAAGGATGTGGGTCCTCTTGCACTCAGTTAGCTACGTGGCAGGCATACGGATTTACACACACGCTCACGCGCGCACACACACACACACACACACACACAGAGACCTTCACTCCTGCTGCAGAACAGCACTGAAGTTACGTCACCTCGCTTTTATTCTTCACGCGCCGTAAACTGGCCTTTAGATTCTCACATGGCCAATGAAGACTAAAAAAAAAAAAAACGTGTCACTACCTCGCCACCGTGCAGCCTATTTTATGTTTTAATGCTAACAAAAATATTTCACGCATAATTACCGTCTCATAAACTCGGCTCATTCTAATCCGAACATTGAGCAAATACCAATCAGTTATTAAATCTGCCTCGATAATAAATGCTCTGCGTGTGGTGTGTGAATGGAGAGTGTAACCAGCTACCTGTGTGGGGCTTTCTAATAATAGTGCATACGATTAACTAGCTAAAGGGATCGGCATTTGTTAGCCTATCACTGTCATTAACCAAATATATTTCGA
>JAAGKR010001931.1:0-35000 GCA_011419295.1 Clarias macrocephalus
AGCACATAGGCCACACCTCCTTCACTGAGACTGACAGAGGCCACACCCCTTTCACTGAGACTGAAGCACACAGGCCACGCCTCCTTCACTGAGACTGATAGACAGAGGCCACACCTCCTTCACTGAGACTGACAGAGGCCACACCCCTATCACTGAGACTGAAGCACACAGGCCACGCCTCCTTCACTGAGACTGAAGCACACAGGCTACACCTCCTTCACTGAGACTGACAGAGGCCACACCCCTTTCACTGAGACTGAAGCACACAGGCCACGCCTCCTTCACTGAGACTGAAGCACACAGGCTACACCTCCTTCACTGAGACTGACAGAGGCCACACCTCCTTCACTGTGACTGAAGACAGAGGCCACACCCCTTTCACTGAGACTGAAGCACATAGGCCACACCTCCTTCACTGAGACTGACAGAGGCCACACCCCTTTCACTGAGACTGAAGCACACAGGCCACGCCTCCTTCACTGAGACTGATAGACAGAGGCCACGCCTCCTTCACTGAGACTGAAGCACATAGGCCACACCCCCTTCAGGCCTCTTTAAATGATTCTGACTGGTTTATGGATGTTTACTCAGTGTTTAAGACAACCAAGCACATAGACCACGGCGCCGGTGCTAAATAATAAACACGTTATTGAACATTAACGCAAATAAATCTGTTGGAAAACTTGTGTTACTTTGTGAACTGATTCCAGCCTGTCTTGTGTCCCAGACAGCAGGAACGCAGCTCTACTCTACACGGAGAGGCTGCTTCACTTCCTGCGGCTGGGAGCGACTCCGGGTTGAATTATGTTCCCACTGAAATTAAACCTGTTGTCTGTTTGAGGTTACGGTGTTCACACCTGCAAACGAACCAGAACGGCGGGATGCAGCAGGGTTCGGACGCATTCTTAACTTCGTCGTTCAAACAGCAAACGCGATATCAATCGGGTGAACCGTGGGCATTAATCTGACTTTTGGGTTCTGGTTAACGCTTCGGGAACAGTTTTTAAAATGTCACCAAAGAGAAGTCCACTTCACTGTAAGTCTTCGCTTTACCCATGGACTCGGAACAGTTCTGGACCGGATCAAGGGCGCCTCGAGCACCCTTGCTTCTTCTCAACGCCTTGTGAAAATCCCATTACGACGGGCCGCAAATTGAATAGAGGTGAGGGAGATTTCTCTAACGCACCTTAACGCAGGTCTCGTTTCTCCATCTGAATGTAGACGCTTTTATTAGGACAATTTAAACCGGTAAAATATGCCGAAGAATACCTGCGGTTTAGCTCTTGAAGGGATTACCTTTTTTTTTTTTCTTTCCACCCATTCCAGCCCTCCGTGCATGACAGAGACAGAGAGGAAAAAAAAAAGGAGGGAGAGAGGGAGGAAGAATTTTTTGGTGAAAGGTAATGCTGAATAAATACGGCGAGATTTGCAGAGGGAAGGCGAGGGAAGCAGTCACGCTCCGCACCTCGTGAACATCCTCCATTTTCTCCTTCGGCTGGTCCGGCGAGCCTCTAAGCCGCTGCAGACCCAATTACTATTGATCACGGCGGCTGAGAAAAGAAACAAACATTCGAAACGATGGCTGCTGTAAAATGAAAAGTGGCTCGACATGAAACACCTAAGCAGCTTCTATATTTTCGGTAAAAATAAATAAATAAATAAATAAATAGAAATACAACACAATGGATGCGACGAAGTGCAAGGCGTTAAAAGGCGTTTAAGTCATCCTTTAATGTTGATGTTATTTCCTTCCATAAAAGAACCCGAATTCATCCAGTTCACATCATATAATAGCATCGTTTTGTGAACTCCGGCCCGCCGTACGATAATGCGGAGGGACTCTGAAGATAAGCCGGCGAGGCAGCGCTGACGGGAAGAGCGACTACGATACGAGAGAAATGGATTCACGCAGTCCTTGGGAGATACATCAATGCTCTTTCAGCAGGTGTAATATAAAGAGAGAGCTTCTGAAGCTACTGCCATACATTTAAGTCTATTTAAAAACCAATCACAAAGCCAGAACATACGGCCAAGCACTTCCTCTCGCTGACATCCAGTACGAGCAAAAAATAAATAAATAAATAAATAACACCTTAAGCTGTAAATACAAACTGCATTTTCAATTTTACTCTTTTTCCTGACAAAAACTGAACAAAATTGAAAAATGATCTGAGCCAAGAGCGCATGGAATTTGTTATAAAGCCTTTAGTAAAAGGTCCAGTAGTGCAAAAATTAAATAAAATAAAATACCAGACCTCAGTGTAACCAAAACATTTCACACTGAAATACAAGAGAACTGTATCGCTAATACTGTGGCATGTTTATTTCAAACTGTGTAAGGCAAAAAATTAAGATATATTATACTGTAAAGAAAATTATAACATAATTCATCTGTTGCCTTTCCAAATTAAGAGTTAAAATTGATATTGTTAAACTTGTGAAATTTTAGCACAATTACTTACTACATGAAGCATTTCTCCAAAACCTACAGCTGTTAAATGGAACATGTCGGAGATGCATTTGACGGACGAGGACAATGAGACAGCAGGAGTGAAAAACTGGGCAATTAAACTTGTTCGACGCGAACCAGAACACGAAGAAAGCTGTACAATGCTTCACAGTAGGGCCTCGTTTTAGCAAGTAGACCACATTAATTGAACATTAAATAATCATTAAACCCTTACGAAAACTTCATTAAACTCATTTACGAGTCAGCTGGACTTATAAATGGATCAATCGTTACCTATAGAGCTGTCGATATTCAACTAAGTTTGATGGCTATAGCTTAAAGTGATATTGTCACATCATATGACATCATATTATTGGCACATGCTTAGTACAGAACTGTTTGGTATTTGGTGTAAGAATGTTAGGTAAAAGTTTTAGCTAATTTAAACGATGGAAAGACAATTGGACCCGCTAGGTGAAACCGCTAACTAGAATAAAAGATAGCTACAAGTTTTAGCTGATTTAACCCATCAACAAAGAATATCAGATAAAATGTTTTCAAAGTTACTTTAATCCATCAACATGAAAGTTAGATGAAAATATTTTTTTTGTTAAGTGTTTTTATAGCTAGTTTAACATAAACAACAATATTAGATGAACATTTTAGCTAGACAAAACCGTAAACAAGAATATCAGGTGGAAATTTTAGCTAGATGAAACTATCAACATAAAGCAGTAGGTTATATTTTAATATATTATTAAGTTTCCTATTCAGTATCTCATCAGGTTAAGGGTTTTGCTGCTAATTTAATCCATCAACAAAGAATATCAGGCCAAACTTTTAGCTAGGTATAGAAAATAAATAACATATTCTTGTTTATCCTTACTACCTTCTTTAAAAAGTAAAAAAAAAAAAAAAAAATTCAGGTAAGGATTTTAGCTAGATGAAATCATATGTGAAGTAATAACAGATGCTTCTGCTAATTTAAACCATCAAACAAAAAGGGAATATTTTATAATAATGCTTCTCTAAATGTGACCTGTTACAAGACCGACTCCTAAGAAAACGTCCAAATTTATTAAAGATGGCTAAAATCTATGGAAACCCAAATTACACAAGCAGTATCTTATGTTTGGCTCAATCTAAAGGCATGCCTTCAAAAGGGTAAAGCATCCAAACCAGGTTTCATTAAAGTACGGGAAAAAAATTATGAAGAAACATCTGTCTTACAAACTCGATTTCCTTTTTTTTTTTTTATGATGATAATGATCATGTTAGAAAAGTAGAGGCAACTTTTTAAAATCACAGACCCTCTTGCTGGATCTCAAGGACTCTAAGCAATTATAGTGGTATAAAAATGTCAAAAAAGCACAAGCTCCATAATCTCAGAAGGAAAACCACTGAGGTGAAGAAAGTTCCAGATGAAAACCTGAGCAATGAGACAGTTTATTCTACTATCAACGTGAATCTTTAACGTGTGTACATTTTGAATAATGCACTTTCAGGTCTTTGTAGATTTGACAGACAATAAGTTGTTTGTTTTTCCCTCATTTTTATGTTCTCTCGTCTTCATAGCATGTATCAGTTCCCCCTCTCTCTATGCTTCACTACCTTCTTACAACAAGTAAAAGTTGTTTTCGAGGCGCCGGGTTCGGTTTAACAGTGTGCAAAACAAAGAGGAAAGACTTGGGTCTTACCCTTCACACACAAATTTGTCTTGCTATCATTGTAAGGACCTCTAACTTACTTAGTGTGTATACGGGGACCTTTCTTCAGACAACCTTGCTTTAACCTCAGTAGCTGGACGGAAACTTTACAATAAAGCTTTATGAGATAAAAATTAGCTTTTTATGTGAGTACCAGCCAAAAAGTCCCCATAAGGATTGCTATATCTGACAAGTTGGACCTTACAGGGTCATTTGGTCCCTGCTAAGGTATAAAAACAAGCACAGCCACCCACGCGCAGGGTGAAGTTCCCCCGAATATATGTAAAAAAGAGGCCCTAATAATAGCGAGGTGCCGTTTTCTGGAAGGTCCCAGAGGGAGTTAAAAAGCCTGAGAGATTACTAGCTGCGAAACACACATAGACACACACACACACACACACACACACACACACACACACACACACAGAGGTTAAAAAAGACCACCAGGACAGACCTAAGTTGGGCGTTGTGTGTGTGCTGTGCAAGTCCCAAAGTGTGAGTGGTTCAGGCAAAAAGCTATAATATTACAGAGTTTTTAACCAGAAGTATTAAAAAAATCATAAGTAATCATATTCTAATCGTGAAACACCACCAGTCCGGGTGTTTTTTTTTTTTCTTGCCCTCGGACCACTGAACAGGGCTGCCATTCAGAGATCCGTATTACCACCGACCCTCCCTTTCATCCCCCCTGAATCTTATTGAAATAATATTAATATTTATCATTCCCAACCCCCCTCAACACACACACCTTGGGCGAACTGTTAATAAAGGCCTTACTTCCTAAATCCACACCCCGAGACATCCTCACGAGGGAAAAAAAGAAAAAGAAAGAAAGAAAAGAGAGGGAGCCAGTTTGAGAAAGTTGCCTGTGACGGGGAAAAAATTAATCACGTCTCGCGAGGGTGCCTCTTTCTTCCGTCGCCGGGACAATAATTTGATTTGATATTAAATGACTGCTTGATTATAATGGATTTTATTGGTAATTGTAATTGACGTTTCGCCCCCGTCTTGTTTTTTTTTTTCCCCCAGTTTTCTTTCCTCCGTCGAGCATAAATGATGAGGGACACTGCGAGGGGACGAGAGAAAACTCGGTCCTGCTCGAAGCGCTCGGCTAATAACGATTTAATGAACTGATTTACTAACCATGTTGCTTGGAAAATGGTATAATAAAGATCTGCTCGTTGTCTATATCTATTTATTTATGATATTCAGAACGCGTAATCAGGAATTATAAATATTAATCTTGGGGTCGAATTTATAAAGGCGAACTTTATAACGGTATAAATAGGCTATTCATATATACAACACAGTGTAGCAATATATACAACAATATTGAACATTAAACAATTGTTTTAATTATAAAAGGACCCACTGTTCCAAAAACAGGCTCCGTATGACACACAAGGCGGGTCGAAGATTGGTGAAACTCTCATTTCCCCCTCCTGAGAGGAAAAAACACAACTTTTCATCTTCCTTTATTTGAATACTGAGTCGTTATCGCATTTAAATAATGAGTTCTCGCTTTACAAGGCAAACTAATTCACGTTAGAAGAAAAGGGGCATGTGGGAGGGAGGGTTTTTTTTAATCAGAAAACAAACCCACACACACACACACACAAATATTCTATACTGAACAAACGTTTATTCCGAAAAACCAAATGAGCACCTGTGAAAAACAAACCCAGATGTTGCACTTGAGGTTTTCGTGGGCATTTCCCAAATTTAAAAAAAAGTGAAAACGGAAATACTGTGAGAAATAAGACAGTCAATAAAATGTGACACTTGATAGCTAATAGAAATGATATTTTAAATTTTTTTGTCATTTTTCACATTTTGAACAATGTTGTATATTGATTTTAAGAATTTCTACAATGTAGTTAAATTAAATAAAATTTTAGCTCCTTTTTAATTTAAAAGTAAAAATTTTTTTACTTTTATTTTTTTCTTTTGGTTCATATGATTAAGGAATTGAAGTGAAATGTGTAATAGCCTTGTGCAAATTGTGGCAGAATTATAAACATTTTAACATAGATTTTTTTTGTTAATCTGGATACTTCATACCCAAACAAAACTTCACAAAACAGCATCCAGCCTCATTTTGAGGAAAAAAGAAATGTATATTTTTAGCTAACTTGGAAATACTAACTTATCTTCTTAGTCCAAAAGAGAACTTACAAACACTTGAAAAGAAATACAATCGGATATACTTCTTACGACGAAAAAGAAATTCCCCGTGAACCTGCGGCGACAGAGCCGGAATGGCTTCCTCGGCTAATCGAACCTGGCGTGTGACCGTTTAGTATGAAATTGGGATGGAAGCTTGCCATCACCCCCCTGCCGTCTAAAGCCCATAAAATACTGCGTAACGTGATTAAGGCTACCTGCTGTCCCGTGCTAAAGCCCACCCAAAAAGCCAGGCGCTAAAGGCAAGGGTGCAAGCCGAGTCTCAAAATGGGATTACTCAGTCCACGCTTGTAGCGGGAGTTAAGGAGAAACTGGAATTGGGTGCTTTTTTTAAAAACAAAAAAAAAGGAGGATAAAGGTCATGTGGAAAATTAAGTTTAGGAAAAAACAAACAAACAAAAATATCCAACCATTCATAAGTTTTAAATTTTGGTCATGTTTAGTAAATAACACCGCAGACATATTTTAAATGATGTTAGTGATGGTGGTCATATAATGTAACATTATATAGATATTACAATGCAAGCAATTTTATTTTACTGTTAGCTCTGACAGGAAAATGGTTGCTACAACAACGCAAATTTTGAGTTCAATTATAAATTACAGTTCAGGTCTAGTCTTACATACACAATTTGAGCTGGCAAAAGTGTGCATATTGGTAATTATCTAGAAAACTATATGAACTTAACAATATAAACCATGATTTGTTTCATTATTGTACAAAACAAAGGTTGTTAGTTTTTATGCTTACCATTTACCAGCTAATTCAGTTCTACCTAGCTTAGCTTGAACACCGTTTGAAAAAGTAATTCTACAAAAAAATTATTTGATTAAAACTGTAAATGTGGACAAATGTATGATAAACCTATGTGAAATTAAAGCAGTTATGAGAAATGTTTTGATCGGTATAAAATAATATGTTGAAAATCAGGATACTGACGAACTGCTCACACACTTAAGTGATTTTGCGGTGTGTGTATATTATATATATATATATATATATATACTGTATATGCATGTGTGGTGTGTGTGGGGGGCTCTGTTCAAACACACAGAGTGGAGAAATGGGTGTGGTGTTTCAGCTGAAGTGGCACTGCTGTGCCCAGATAAGGACCAATGCCTATCCCTGCCACACACACACACACACACACACACACACATGCACACAGCCCCTATGCTCCCTGAATCACATAGAAATGCACACACACCTCCTCAGATTAGCATAAGTATACACACACAGTAGTGATGCCCACACACACACACTCACACACACACACACACACACACACATATATAGTGAGCAAAGCTCATCTCCATGAGTGTGTACAGCGTTGACACATCTTTTCTCAGGTTCTTAAAACCAGTGCATTCTTGAACACACATCTTAACTCTCCAGCACGAGTACACACTTTACACACAACATAGTGTTTGGAAAAGAGGCTCAAGTTGCAACACACACACACACACCTTCCACACATCTATCACCTACTAATAAACAGAAGAGAGAAGTCTCAAGCAGCAGGCAAAGTGGGAAAAATAGATCTAAAGCCTAAAGTGTTGACAATCTTTCAAAAGAAAAATCCTAAGTAGGCTCTGACTTTGTTGTCAAATTGAGAAGAACGGGATGGGAATTCTGACCTCAATAAAAAGTGATGAATACTGGGTCATGTTTAGCTGAAGGCTTGACAGGAAAAGGAAAAGAACTTCAGCTCAACTGGATAAAGGTGTACATTTTTGTAAGTTGTTAATTACAAAAAGACAAAAGAAGGACATTAAAAGGTGACAAAACATGTTTAAAAATTACGTATTTATCGGAACATTCTTCCTTAACTAGAGTGTAACCAATTTTTTACCTGAATTTAATTGTAAATTCCCCAAATACATATTTCATCTAAGGTTAATTCAGCAATGTACATTTTTGCTAGCTAAATTTAGTTTAAATAAATAAAAAAAACATAAGTACCTGCTATGTCCTAGGCTAATATTTGTTTAATGAATTCCACTTTTTTTGTCTAGTATAAAAATTTATTTATTTTATCAATTTAAAAAAAACCTACCTTCAATCAAATGTTTTTCTTAGGTATAAAAACAAATCTATTAATAATATTAATAAATAATAATAAAAAAATGAAAGTAGCTACTATGGACTTTTAATGTTTTTTTTTAATTAATCAAATATTTTCAGTTATTTTATTTACGTTAGCTAGCCAGTGTCACAGGTCTGATGATGACGAACTATTCTAAGATGGGAAGTGTCAGCTCCTTTACTACAAGCTACTTCATACCAGTTACATTAGTAAAGCACTATTGGTCTAAAATTTCTTGGTCATTTCTAGTAAATTAACACAAAATTACTGACTGATTGTGGTTATAAATTGCCTTAAGCAGTACAAGACTATATTAGCTCGCGTGACACCTATGAGAGCTGGTAGAGGTGTGGTGGCAGCTGGTTGTCATAGTAACTCCTCAAAAAAAAAAAAAAAAGGTTTGTTTACTTACAGAATTGTTAAATAACTAGCCAACAGTTTGTGAACTTACACTACGTAATATTTGACTTACTATTGAATAATTCGTGTTAACAAATAATAATAAAGGGGGAAAAAAGAAGCACAAAATTCTTACCTTTATCTCAGTGTCTCAACTTTTTAAAAAAATTCTCCTCTCTCTCTTTCTCTCTCACGCATACATACATATAGCCCTGGCCTTCGGGAGCTCTCAGGCCCGAGTGCCCTAAAGCATGGAACAAAGTTTGGTGATCAAGAGGCGATGGGTGGGAGGGGGGTGAAAAGAGAAAGGGAGGGAGATGGAAAAGCATGGAGGGGGAAAAAAAAGTTGTCCACTAAATGAGGTTAAACTATGAAGTGTCCCCTCTTAGATATTTGGTGCACATCCCTCATATAAAACATTGGGATTTTAGTAAGTTAATGACAAATAAACAGTGCAAGCAGGAAGTGAAACAGAATTGTAAGAAATAGCAAACTTCAAGTGCAACTAAAAAGGAAGCTACAATGACTTCTGCTATCGAATGCTTGATTCTGATTGGTCAGAATGTTTTGATCCGTTTCCAATAGCATCACCGCTTAGACAGGAGCGTTCACTGTGATCGTCAGCACAAGCACATGTACACTCAATATATGGAAGGAGTCTCCAGTTTTAGACAAGAGGTAAAGCTATAACTTTTTTTTTTCGACAAATGAGAAGGAATGTCGGTTTGTAGCTGCTACATTTAACCTAGCTATAAATGTTTAATGTTTATTTTTAAAGAGTTGAGAAATGGCTGTGGTGCAAGAGGAATAAAATATCAAGATGTAACATCACAGCACCTCGTCCTTGACAACGCGCACACTGGTTTCCATGCTGTGGGTGCGGAGCCCAAAATGAAAAAAGTGGACTAATCACTTTGTCTTGTGTTTTATCAGTGCCAGCTGCAGTCGACACAGTCACCGCAGGGACAACTGTGTGTGTGTGTGTGTGTGTGTGTGTGTGTGTGTGTGTGTGTGTGTGTGTGTGTGTGTGTGTGTATGTGTGCTCGTCTGCGCATCTGTGTTCGGCTTTCAGCAGCCAAATGAAATTAGTCACTGCTGTCCAGAACTCTCTGCTTGTTTGTCAGATATTGTAACACCATACTCAACCCCCCCACACACACACACACACGTGCATGTATGCATTCACATGATGTCCGATTTAAATTGTACGCCAGAACAACTACGTAAAATAAAAAAATCAGGTGCTGTAACCATTTCAATTATTTATATTTCATCACCAGAATCATAACCATGAACGCCAACACACACACACACAAACACACAAACACACACACACACACACACACACACACACACACACACACCGATTTGTCCTGGGTACAAAAATGCCATATTTTCTGAACAATAAGTCACCATAAATTCGGTCTGTTTAAAAAAAAAAAAACACAAACAAAAAAAAAACCTTAAGTGGTCCTATTTTTCTGTCAGAAATTAATTAGAAATTTATTTGACATTATATATTGCCACTATATAGATACTTACACATACTTACCTTATTTTATGTACACAGTACATTAGTGGCAACGTGTAACTTGAAATCTATCCTAATAAAAAGCACGTCATGTATGACAAATTGTTTGCAATATTACAATTAGATGGATGCTAACGTCACAACGTACACATTTCATCACTTTATGAGTCGTAGTGCCTGATTACTTTTCCGTTAATTCACAGGTTTTCAGTTAGTTAACGGTTCACACTAAGTGCAAGAATAATTTAGCCTCTGAAACGTTTTCTGACACATCCGAGCTACTGTAAATATTCATATTCACAATATTCATTTCATGTTTGCACTGTCACTCTGTCATTAGAAATTATCTAACATGTATACTTAGCTTGCTAAATCATGCATACACAATGACTAGCTAAACTCTTAGCCCTAATTGTACTAACACAAAATCTTATTTTAACAATTTTCCCGATCATCTGAAGTAAATATATTGATATTGAACACTTTTGACTGATGTCCAGAGTAAGTCTCGCATTCTATCACCTATAACAAATGCTGAACTTGCTAGATCTTTTTTCAGTTAGCAGCTAATACTAAGTGGGTTTACAGTACAAGTTTCACCTCAAACACACCTGACGCAAGTGTTTGTTTGCATGGTCATTAGAAATCATTTCACATGTACACGCTAGCTTGCTACTGTTGGCATCACTTGTAGTAACAGCAAATAAGGTTATAATACTTTATCAGCAAGGTAAATATTGACGATTCCAACACTTTTGACTACTGTTCCCGAGTCAATGTGGCTTTCTATCACGTGTTAAAAAAACACTTAGCATGCTTAATGCTAAAAACATCCGATGTAAATGTTAACGTCCACAGAACTTTTGACTGATACTTAATACTTAATCAGATCACTATCTCATGATTTAATGTAAAACTGTTAGCCTCATTACAGCGAGTCTGCTTTTAACACATCTGAGGTAAATGCTGACTAACACTTTTGACCGATTTCAATGCTCACGGTGCATTTCTACCATCTGTATAAAAGACTTAGCTAGCTAAATCATTATCTTTAGTCGTTAGCTAGCGTACACCCGGAGTCCATATTACCTAGTTGCTTAGCAACAGTGTTCTCGCGAGTGTATCCGCTTCAGTGGTGAGCCTGAAAGTTTCATTTGAACGCCTGAAAAGATTATGTTAAATTTTAATATTCGGAATGTAATATTTAATAGTTCGGGTGAGAATAAATCGTTTAAAGGGGTTTAATGTTTATTAAAAACTATATTTATTTGAAACGGCTCGAGTGTCTGTTTCTTCATGCAAGACAACACCTAAAATCTCTCAGACACACACACACCCCGCTATTGGATGCGAGTCTCAAAGTCAAACTCCAGAGATCAGAGAGCAAGAGGGGATAAAGAAAGAAAGAACAGGAAAGGGAAGAGACGAAGAGCAAAGAAGAAGACAGAAAGGGACCCCCTTTTACCCCCCTTACAAGTCCTCTATCCCTGCATATGTGTGTGTGTGTGTGTGTGTGTGTGTGTGTGTGTGTGTGTGTGTGTGTGTGTGTGTGTGGTGGCCAGGACCGAAGCCCCATTCTCTACACATGAGAGCGCGAGGCTTGAGCAGCAGAGCAGAAACAGCAGGCCCACGAACCCGCCGTAGTCCAAGCCTTTCATACGACGAGGGAAATGGGGGGGCAGAGAGACAGAAGGAGAGTGAGAGAGAGATAGAGAGAAAGAGAATGAGAGAGATGAATAAGGATGATAAAAAAAAAAAAACAGGAGTAAGTAAAATAAGGGAGAAGGAAAAGAGAGAATGTGTGGAGACGGTGTAGAGGCAGAAGAACTAGAAATACAGAGGGAAGAGTCAATGAGAAGGAATGCGTGTGAGAAGTCTGAACATGGCACAATCAATCAGCAGATAAAATCCAAATCGATATTACAAGGACTTCCAGTGGTTGATGTGATACTTGATGCACTTCAAGTAGCGCGATCCAATCTATTTTGTGGTTGTTCTTTTTTTTTTTTAAATCCACAGTCCTTTCTTCTAGTTCCTACCTATACACCTCGGTGCCACCCACTCAAAAAACTAAGGTGTGAAATAAAAAAGCAAAGATCATTGTGAAGTCCAGTTATTCCTGAGTAGCTTATTAATTTTGTGAAATTATTTTACTTAGCTTGTTAATAAGATGGGTTATTCAATGTTGCTAAATAAATGTACCACACTTCAATCCTCACAAGACAAGATGAGATGGCCGTTATGTAAAAACATAGCAACTAGCTGAAAACTTATTAGCGATAAGTTTTTTTTTTTTTGCATCTGTCAGTCCAAAAAAAAAAAATGTAATAACAATTTTATATAATGCTTTTATTAACTAAGGTACCAAAAAATCTGAGGTACATTGTATTATTTCTGATTACAGACATCTACCATAAACCATTAGCCCCAAATGTAGTAACAGTGAGAAGTACTACTACTAGCAATTAACCAAAATATCTGAGGCAAATTTTATTCTTCCAGATGATTTAGATTTTTCTACAGTCATTTTGGCATTACATGACACCAAACACTATTAAACTGGCTAGCATCATTGTTAACCTTAAACATAGCAACAGCAAGAAGATTAATATTAGCAATTAACCAAAACATGTGGTAAATTTTACTATTTGGGATCGTACTATTTTTTTTTTTACTAGTACTATTTATTTTTATTATTTTGGATATTAAAGACAAAAGACATAAAATTTGTAAAAACAGCTAGCTAAATGTTAGCATAAATTTTGGTAACAGCAATGAGCCTACTCTTAGAATTTTACCAACTAATCTGAGGTAAATTTTTAATTATCCCACAGAATTTTGTCTATTTACAGTCATTCTGCCATTACAAACCATTTAACATGATTAAAACGGGTAGCTAAATGGTTAGCCTAAATTCTAGTAACAGTGATGAGTCTTCTCTTAACAATTTACAAAGACACTTGAGGAATTTTTTCAAATTGTGGTTATTTTCTTTTTACATTTCTTTTTACATTCATTCTGCTATTACAAAAGATTAGCTCAACATTTTCTTTCCTATTTAGCCAACACATGTGAGCTAGCTGCAAAGATATTAAGCTATCAGCAGTTAAGTTTCCTGTTCTGGCACCTAGGTGTTGGATTGAACTTCCTCTAAACGTCGGTACAGTCGGATGTACATACCCGTAGATGATCAAAGACCTATCTGTTTCTTGAATATTTGGTATATATATATAGGTTAAACTCCTCCACCCGCCAAAAATAAATAATTAAATAAATAAATAACTACCCGAAAGTGTTTGCCTGATAGAAATTAGTTAGTAACCTAGTAATTTAGTGTAAAGATCTATCCACTGATGGAAACAACATATTTGAGGTAAATTTTAACTAGCTAGCTACACCTCATATACAGTATAGTAACATTATTGAGTCTTCTCTTAGTAATTTACCAATACATCTGAGGTAAAAAAGAAAAAAAATCATTTCAGATGATTTTGATGTTTTTACAGTCTTTTTGGCATTACACAAAACTAGGCACTAATAAACTGGGTAGCATCATTGTTAGCCTTAAACGTAACAACATTGAGAACACTTGTATTAGCAATTAACCATAACATCTAAGGTAAATTTTATTATTCCAAATGTTTTTCTGCTTTTATAGTCATTTTGACATTACAACACATTTCAAATGTGTAAAAAAAAAAAGCTAGTTAAACAGTTAGCCTCAATTGTAGTAACAGCGACAAATCTTGGTAATTACCAAGGCATCGGAGGTAAATTTTATTATTCTGGATGATTTTGGTGTTTCTGCAGCCATTTTGGCATTATGCAGCACTAAACACTAATAAACTTGCCAGTATCATTGTTAGCTTTAAGAGTAGTGACAGCAAGATGTCTTGCATAAGCAATTAACCAAAACATCTGAGATAAATTTTAGCATTCATTCTGCTATTACAAAAGACTTTTATATAATAACAATTATAATATAATAACAATTATAATGTAAATGATAATAAAATGACGTAAAAACATGTTTTATATAATAACAATTATAATGTAAATGATAATAAAATGACATTAAAATGAAAAAAAAAAAACAGTTATTCTCAATTGTAGTAACAGCAACAAGTTTTCTCTTTGCTATTTCCCAAAGCATAACTCAAATAAAGTAACAATGGGAGAACATGTATCAGCAATTAACCAAAAATCTGAGGTAAATGTTTTATTATTTTGTTGAATTTTGTCTTTTTTTTTAACAGTCAGGCTGTCATTACAAAACACAGAATATGATTAAAACAGCTAGCTAAAGGGTTAGCCTAAATTGTAGTAACAGCAATGAGTCAGCAATGACCTCTAGCTTCACTGTTAGCCTTAAATGTAGCAAAAGTGACAAAACACTTTAAATAAATGAACACATCTGAGGTAAATTTCATTATTCTGGATGATTTTGCCATTACAAAAGTCTTAACATGTTTTTGCTGACTAAGCTAAACTGTTAGCTCTGACTTCTGGCAACAACGATACATATGTTTAAAATAATTTGTTGACATATCTACGGTAAATTTTGTTATCTCATGCAAAATTTTATTTGCTTTCAGAGTGGATTCATACCGTAAAAATCAAAGGCTTAGCTAGTGAAATTTGTATATTTAGTCATTAGTTACAGTGGGTAGTTACTAGTTGCTTAGCAACAGAACTCGGTCACAAGTGGGTGGCAGTCTAACTGTAAATGTGCTACGTTATTGATTACTTTTTTAATTAGGACAACTGAAAAGGGGGGTCACTAAAGAAAAAAAAATGACGAGTTGAAAGGAGATAGGGATTAAAGAAGGAAGATATGAGGTTAGAAGAGGTGAGGGAAGAAGAGAAAGAGCGAATGGAAAAAGTATTAAAGAAGAAAATGACAGAGAGGCAGGAACAAAGAGAGATTTGCAACCATGTTTTTATTCATCTGTGATTAAAGTCTGGTTTTCTGACATGAGAGTTGGTTTGTTTCCTTCAGCACGCGCGCGCACACATAGGCACACTCACACACACACACAGATTCCCCTCATTGCCTCCTTCACGCGTAGACACGCGCATGTAAATTGGCTCGACGCAACACGCAGACAGAAACATTCTCTTTCTGTTACGTCTGCCGACATTTTACATGCAGACGTGTTTTCCTTCCGACATGCCGTCTCAGAGACAGGCGGATATCGAAAGCGAAAAAAAAGAGAAAACTCTCGGACACATCTTTAAAATTTTAAATACACACTTGTTGGTCAAGTTTTTTCCCCCTGATTTTCTCCCTCATTTAGTCGTATCCAATTCCCAGCCAACATGAGGGCAGTCTTACCAGTTAGGGAGGGCCGAAGACCATCACTTTTACTCCGAGCCATGTGATGCATCTTTTTGAACATGCACCACTGGGAGAGGCATAGCACACAGCTATCCGCACCTCCGGTTTGCTTAAGCTCAAGCCGTGCGGGATTGGCTTTAGGGCCACGATTGATGTGAGAGCGCTAGAGTGCCTCCCATATCCCTCCCCTACCCAATAAGATCTCTGTAGGCTATAGTATCACCCGGGATTCGAACTTGCGATCTCCGGATGATAAAGCGAGAACTTTACGCTGTGCCACTCGGGGGCTGTTGGCGATGTTTAATAATCACACACACACGTACTCACCTGGCTGACCCTGGTTGTGAACCGTAAACACGTTAAGCTGTATGTCCTGGTCTCCGTCCTCCTTTTCCTGACCCAGAATCATCCAGCTCTCCAATCTGTCTGAATCCGAATCTGACTCTGAATCCAGATCCGCCACAAACGGAGGAACGGATTCTGAATCTGAACTCTCGTCCGACTCTGAATCTGAATTTAAGACTACTACTTCTTCTTCTTCACGACGATGAGGCTGTAAAACGGGAGCAAGTCTCTTCTCTTTTGACCTCTGACCTTTCCTGGTGCACACACTCTCCTCCTCTTCCTCCTCAGTGGTATCTGAAACTGTGATGACATCTGGGCCCGAGTCGATCATGATGATGTCATCAAGAGGAGCAGAAAGCGGCTGGACTTTCGGGCCAGGTTGAGACTCGTGACAGGAGCTCGGCCGGTTCTCCTCATGGTTCTCTGCACAGTTCTGCGCACGTTTCTCCTGCTCATCTGTGCAGTAGTGGAGCTGGGAATACAGCTGGAACTCAAGATCGCTGTCAGGTCCCGAGTCGTCATCGAGGTCTTCTTCTGCGTACAGCTCGTCTTCGTACTCTTCCCGCTCCTGATAGCCGGAGAACATCTCGAGCCTTAAGGGATACACACACAGCGATAATTTTTCATGCGTGTTGTTTTTTTTTCCTTTTACTATTGTTTTTATTTATATGCGTCTTCTGTGACACATTCCCACAAGAACTAAAATACAACTGTCAATAGTGTGGTTTTAGTGGTCTTTTTGATTGGTCTCGCAGTCTCTAGCCAATGAAATCGCTTCAAATAAAAAGGATTTGTTTTTGTGTACTTCCTCTGTACTTACTATAACGCCTCCAAAAAAGGAAATCGAACCCTGACACAAATCAGCAAAGAATCACCTCAGTTTTTGGACAAAAGGATGAAAATAGTAATGACTGAAACTGTCCTTGTTAACTTTTTTGGAACCCATGTTGCTATGTTTTTACAAAAACTTGCACAAAATGCAAAGAAAAACACACACAAAAAATGCTAAATATGTAAAATTGTTTTAATTTGCTTTCCAGAAACACCGGATGAATTGAGTGTACATCCGGGATCCATTCAAAAATTTTTTACATCAATGAAAAGCCAAGCAACGTGAGTTTGCATATTTTTTTGTGTGTTTTTTTTTTCACATTTTGTGAAAGATTAAGTGAAGACATAGCACCATGGGTCACAAGAATGTTATCAAGGACGATAGCAGAAAGAAAACTGAGCCACTTTCAGTTTGTTTTTTAAAGCAGCCGATGCTGAGAGCAATCGTAAATTCATTTTAATTTATTAAATGGTTTAATGTCTATTCATTTTAGATTTTACTTAATTTATTTTTCTAATAATTTTGATTAATTTTCTAAATGTTTTGATTGTTTTTATATGCAGAAATATGATTAGAGCCTTGGAAATTGGCAATATTGAACAATTGTTAAAATAGTTTTTGGGGTGGCTGGAACGGATTATCTGCATTTACATTATTTCCTATGGGAGAAGCTGTTTCACAATACGACATTTCACCTTAAGAACTCGCCTCCGGAACAGAGTAAATTCATATACCGAGGTACTGCTGCGTTACTCAAAATACTGTTTATGTGGAAAACTACTTTTGCTGTCTCTAAAACTCAATGCCAGTTTTCATCACACTCATGAATATTAATATGCAAACACTGGCAATTAATACTGATTGAAGTCCAGCTTGGATGAATTATCAAATTAGGAGGTGTTGATGAATCTTCTGTAACATCAGCTCATTTATTAATTGTGGGACGCTTTGTTTTTAAGTTTTTTTTTTTTTTTAAAGTATGTGCACACTCGGACCTATAGTTTTGATTTGAAAATGTATCACTCCATCAATAATCGGCAAGCGGTGGCTCAGGGTGTTAAGACTGAGTTAAGGACTGGAAGGTCGGCGGTCGCCAGGTTGCCGCTGTTGGGCACTTGAGCAAGGCCCTTCATCCTGTCTTAATCTTGACCTCGGCCTACTAACAAGAAGCTGGGAAGAATAAAGAATTTCACTGTTCAGTAATATACATGTTATGAATAAAGGCTGAACTTATAACTTATAGTCGTACAGATATGCTATGTGGATATGCTCTAACTGCATCATGTTTTTTGTTTTGCATTTTGCTTTGTATGAGCTTTGATCGTTAACTAGTCAGACATTTGGGAACTGTCCTGTACTATGATCTAAAATTTAAAGAAACACTGTACAGTGAACCTGATCACGGGTTGTGTCCTAAATCGCTTCATTTTCACCTACACAGTGCACTACATAGCCTGTGAAAACAATGACGTCACACGCCTACGTAGTGCACGAGGCTAGACATTAGCAAGCGGTTTGAGACTCCGCCCCTTATAACGCCTCGAGCTTGTTTTGGTTACAAGGCAGCGCTTAAAATAAACATAAAAACAAACTATTATTGCGTGAATTATTCCCGACACAGACTCCCGTCTATATTAAATAGCGATGTGCTAAGGCCGGACACCTAACATAGTTGAGAAGTTTATTCAGCACACACGCGCTGCACTCTGATATCCACGTGTGTGTGTTTGCCGGGCGCGTGAGTGCTTATAAACGAGTTAACACGTGAAATACGGTATCGTTAAAGCGTTTCGAGGACACACGCGAGTTCTTAGAGAAAGACGTGACACGTTGGCTTCGTTACAACAATATAATCTGACCTACTTGCTTAGTTTTCCAGCTTTAAAACGAAACAACACAAGACACCGTCGAACTTCCGGTTTGTGAGTGAGGAAGACTAAAACAAGATGGCCAACTGTTCACTATCACGGAAACATGGCGCTACAAGTGTGACTATCCCGGAGTTTCGGAAAAGTTGTGCTCCTTACTTAGTAGAGAGTGTGCAACTATGCAGCATTTATGTAATGTTGTTTAATGTATTTGTTCTGTTCTAATTACACAAATATTGATTTTCACAAAGTCAGCTGCTTAAGTGACTTTTTTTTTTACTTAGATCTTTTTTGTCAGAGTTACTCTGGTGTACTGAAGTATAATCACAAGCATTTCAAGTGTCAACTACAAATACTTAAATTACCTTGAATGTACGCAAAGAGTTGATATTTGCAAAATAATAAAGATCTCTGCAATTCACTCTTGCATGCTGTCAATCAACTTCTAAGTTTTTTTAAGCCTTTATTTGTGTATTTATTTCTTCACATATTCCAGCATTCCTGGGGTCAGAGAAGATCGACCACAAGTTCTCAATGGGATTAATAATAATAATAATAATAATAATACATTTTATTTATAAGCGCCTTTCAAACACTCAAGGACACTGTACAAAAGTTACATAAAGGCACATAGAAACAAGACAAAACAAAAAACAAACAAAATATACCAGCAACAAGACAAAATTAAATACCAAGAGAAACTGTGCATGAGGGAGGGCAGGAAGGATTTAAGGTGGGTAAGCAAGATTAAACAGGTAAGATTTGAGTTTGGATTTAAAGAGAGACAGTGAATCAATGTTGCGAATTTCTGGCGGTAAAGAGTTCCAGAGCCGGGGAGCAGAGTAACAGAAAGCCCTCTGTCCCATGGTGGAGAGACGAGCAGGAGGCACAGAAAGATGGAGAGAAGAGGCAGGTCTGAGAGAGCGAGAGGGAACATGAATATGAAGAAGATCAGATACGTAAGAAGGGTCAAGATAGTGGAGAGCTTTGAAAGTAAGAAGAAGGATCTTGAAGTCTATACGGTGCTGTACCGGAAGCCAGTGAAGCTGCTGCAAAACTGGAGTGATGTGGTGAAATTAAGGAGTTTTAGTCATGATGCGAGCTGCCGAGTTTTGGACCAGTTGAAGCTTATGAAGAGTTTTATGAGGAAGACCAAAAATAATCGATATGGGAGGTTACAAGATTGTGGACAAGTATAGCAGTGGCCTCCTGAGTGAGAGAAGGGTGTAGATGATTGATATTGCGTAGGTGAAAACAAGCGGACCGGGTAATGTTATTAATATGCGATTGAAAGAAAAGTTCACTGTCCAGGAGGACACCCAAACTCTTAACCAGAGTAGAAGGAGAGACATTAGAATTGTCAATAGAAAGGGAAAAGCTGTTTATTTTAGAGAGAGTGGACTTAGTGCCAATTAAGAGAAATTCAGTTTTATCACTGTTTAATTTATGGAAGTTGGACAAGAACCAGGATTTGAGTTCATTAAAGCAGTTGAGAAGAGAGGAATGTGGGAGGGTAGCATTAGGTTTGCTACAGTAATAGAGTTGGGTGTCATCCGCATAACAGTGGAAGAGAATGTCATATTTTCTAAAGATGTTGCCTAGTGGAAGAAGGTAGGTGATAAAGAGAAGAGGACCTAGGACAGAACCCTGCGGAACTCCAATGTTAACAGGTGAAGATTCAGAACGAAAAGAGTGTAATTTTATCAACTGTTTGCGCCCTGATAGATAAGATTTAAACCAGTCAAGGGGGGTGTTAGAAATGCCGATAGAGATAAGTCGATTAAGAAGGATAGTATGCGAGGTAGTATCAAAGGCAGCACTTAGATCAAGAAGGATTAGAAGAGTGACTGAACAAGAATCAGCTGCCATGAGAAGGTCATTAGTAATTTTAAAAAGAGCAGTTTCAGTGCTATGGAAAGGGCGAAAACCAGACTGAAAATGTTCGTACAAGTTATTACGAGTTGAGAAACAACAATTTTTTCAATGATTTTAGACAGAAACGGTAGGTTGGAGATTGGACAAAGATTATTGAAATTACACGGATCAGCACCAGACTTCTTCAGAATCGGAGTGATAGTAGCAGTTTTAAGTGACAAAGGGACAATACCAGTACCATGGACCCATAATTTTGATGTTTTGTTCCTTGAGTCACTTAGTTATCACTTTGGCCTCATGGCGTGGAGCTCCATCATGCTGCAAAAGGACTTGTTTGTCACCAAACTGTTCTTGGATGGTTGGGAGAAGTTGCCATCGGAAGATGTTTTTGTATCATTCTTTATTCATGGCTGTGTTCTTAGGCGAAATTGTGAGTGAGCCCACTCCCTTGCCCGAAGCACAACCCCACACATGAGACATTAATGATCTTGAATGCTTTACTGTTGGCATGACAGATATCACTCACTTTTACTTCTCTTTTCCGGATTCCCCTAACAATCGGACAGGGCATTCATTGTAGAAAATGACTTTACCCCAGTCCTCGGAAATCCACTGCTTGTACCCATTGTAGAATATCACTCTGTCCCTGATGTTTCTCCTGTAGAGCAGTGTCTTCTTTAGCCCTTCTTGAAATGTATGAAGATGAGCGCTACCATCAGTCCTGTATCATGCCAGCAGTAAAGTATCTTGAGATTCATGTGGATACTTTTCAGTCATGGATCATTCTCCGTCACCTTTTGGCCACGGATGTACACTATATGGACAAAAGTATTTGGCCAAACTGTGAATTATTGAATTCAGGTGTTTCAGTGAGGCCCCTAATTCCCAGTGAAGGTCAGTCTTAATGCTTCATGATGTCAAGACGTCTTGGACAATTCTACACTTCCAACTTTTTGGGGAAGGTCCTTTCCTATTCCAACATGACTCCGCCCCAGTGCACAAAGCAACGACTATAAAGACATGGTTTGATGAGTTCGGTGTGGAAGAACATGGCTGGCCTGTACAGAACCCTGACCACAACCCCATCAAGCACCTTTGGGATGAATTAGTATGGAGATTGTGAGCCAGGCCTTCTCGTCCAATGTCAGTGCCTGACCTCATAAATGCTCTACAGAATGAATGGGCAGGAATTCCCACAGAAACACTCCAACATCCAAGAAGAGTGGAAGCTGTTATAGTGGTTAAAGGGGGACCAACTCCATACTTAAGTATGGATACAATGTCCTTGCAGGTTTGGCCAAATACTTTTGTCTATCTAGTGTAACTCAAATTGCTGAAAAAGTCAATCCTGGTTCTGAGATAAAAGTGTCAGACTGGGTCAGGGTACCTATTCCAACCTTTGTACACCATCTACAATGGGGACGTCAGAATCACATCAGGACTGGACCATGGAGCAATGGAAGCAGGTGGTGATTGGTTTTTGGGGTAGTAAGACCATGTACCATGATGCACTATGGAAGGTAGGTGAGCCAGAAGAGTAAGAGTGATCCTCTGGGTAATGTTCCGTGTCCTTCCGTTCATGTGGATGTTACCTGTACCTTTCATGGAAACGGTTTTCCCATGATAGCTGTAGCATCATCCTTCAGCAGCATAATGCTTTAAAGTTGTGGCTGATGGCGGCACGGTTGTGTAATGGTTAGCACTGTCGCCTTGCACCTCCAGGGTCCGGGTTTAATTCCTGGCCAGGATCAATTCCCATCTATGTGTGTATGGAGTTTGCATGTTCTCCCCATGCTTGGTGGGTTTCCTCTGCGCAGAGGTTTCCTCCCAAAGTCCAAAGACCTGCAGATTAGTCTAATTGGTGTTCCTAAATTGTCTGTAGTGTGTGACTGTGTATGTGTGTGTCTGTGCCCTGCGATGGATTGGCACCCTGTCCAGGGTGTACCCTGCCTCGTGCCCTAAGTCTCCTGGGATAGGCTCCAGGCGCCCGTGACCCTGAATACAGGATAAAGCGGTATAGATGATGAGTGAGTGAGTGAGGTGAGTTATGCATAATCTGTGTATGTGTGTATTTACTATCGCACTTCAGTGCTATTGTATTTTCAGTGCAGATGCAATAAAATCATATCATCATGGGGATGTGTTTATTTTCATCAAATCATTAAATATAATGAATTACCAGTAACACTATTACAATGCCATGAAAAAAGTATTTGCCCCTTCCAGATTTATTTTTTTTAATGATTAAGGTCATCAAACTAATTGTAACATTACCCATCTTTGAATGGTAAAAAAAAAAAAAAAGGTTTTGGAGTAGCCTAGTCAAAAGTCCAGACTCAAATCCTGTGCCATGACTTTAAACAGGCCATTCATGCTCGAAAACCCTCCAGTTTGCCTGAATTAAAAACAATTCCGCACTGTATTTTTTGATTTGGGAAAAATTCCACGACAGGTTTAGGGGACAAGTATTTTATCAAATAGGGCCGGGTAAGTTTGGACAGCTTTTCTTTCCCTTAATAAATGAAATCATCATTTAAAAACTGCATTTTGTTATTACTCGGGTTTTCTCTGTGTATGTAATATTAAAAATTGCTTGATGATCTGAGTCATTTAAGTGGACAAACATGCAAAAAAAAGAGGGGGGGGGCAAATACTTTTTCACAGCACTGTAATGTGCTCTTTGTCCCTGTTCTTTACTATCATGTCCAAGGAAAAAAAGGAAACTGCTATCTATTGCCATATTTCTGAAAACTCAAACGAGTAATAAATCAGATAGTTTAGGAAAATACAGTTAATTCTTCAAAATGTTAAATATGAACTTGACCCTAAGATCCTACACAAGCTGCATGATGTAATCCAAAACAGATAAAAAGCAGCATTTGATTACCTTCCAGTGAACGTTTCAGTGTGCTCATTGAATTTGACCTATATAATCAGAAGCAATCCTCAAAATGAACTTCTGTGTGTGTGTGTGTGTGTGTGTGTGTGAGAGAGAGAGAGCGATGGGGGGGGGGGGAGGGGGGGATTTAAGCAATTATTTTACACCAACTATGTCAGATACTAAAGACAATTCAGGAGATGAAACAATCTTGGTTTGAATGGCATCTCATTTCCCCGTGCGTGAAAAAGGCCGTCAAACCTTCGCGTCATTTCCATTTCTAAAGGTCACGTTTCTGCGAAACTTCACTTTCTTTAACTTTTTTTTTTTTTTTTTTTGCTCCAGAATAAACGCCTAGTGGTTGTGAGGAAATCGCCCAGCGATTCACAAGGACAAGATCAGGCTCTCCTCTGCGCCTTCTTATCACGATCTGGATGCTTGAGCGTTTTTTGATTTGGCAAAAGAAGTCAAAATGGCCGCCTCTTCACCTTCACGTGCACGATTTTATTTGTACCAGAGAAAATAAACTATCCAGGTCCTGCAAGGACGAGAATTATTTGAGGAGAATACATCCAGGAAGCGTAACTGATTTACTGATCATGCGAGTTACGGATATATAATTAAATCTCAACCATTATAACTTAGCACTTGTGTTTCCGCGTAATTAATTGACAGTTTTTTGATATACAATGGCATGGAAAATGACAAAAGAAAAATCTCGCTTATTCAAAAGCAATTTCTAAAATACAAGAGGAAAATAAAGTATGTGTGAAAAATAGCCACATTCGGGACACTTTTATAAATAAAATGCAATATTTAAAAAAAAAACGTGTGTGAGGCTTTAATTTAATATTTTTTTTAATCGAACTTCAAAATAATAATAATAATTTAAAAAATAAATAAATAAACAAGAGAATAAATAATTAAAATGTTTTTAAAGTGATAATTGTAAAATATCTCTCTCTCAGTACAAGATTTATAGACTTCCCCAAACTCCTCACCGCGCGGCTGTATGGACGGGAATTACTCTCATTGAGAGGTCCTTCAGCATTCAGAGGTATTGTTAGTGGAGTGTTTGGGTCTTGTCGTGGGCTGCGGAGGCCCGGTTTGACCCCTATGTGTCACTACACGTCACATGGGGTTCGGGAACAAAAAGCCTCATGGTGAAACCTCATGTCCTCTTTTGTCTGGCCTGGTGCTGGGCCAAATGTGTACACCCAGGTTTACAAGGCCAAGCCCGGCTCTGTGCTCCCGTCTTCTCTCACACACGCATACACACACACAATAACATGTCTCGCTATTGACAAAGGCTTATATATACTATAACTATATTAAATATACATATGCTTGTTATTGTTCACTGTCAAGATCCTGGACTATTATCAGATCTTTGTTTGTTTGTTTGTTTGTTTGAAGCTTTTAAAATCTACTTTCAGGGCAGAATTTGCAGATAAACATAAAGAAATTACAGTATTTTTAGCAAAACACCAACAACAACAACAACAATAAAAAATTCAATAAAAAAAAGTTAATTGTTATATTATTACAAAAAACAATAATAATAATCTGGCATTACCACTGTTTATTATGCTGGATAGTTATTCTATCATTAATTATTTTCACATTTATAAATCATGCCAATGCAGGAATTAAAACAAAAAGAAAAAAGACATATAATTAAGAAATAACTTTTCTATAAAGGTTTTTTATTATAATTTTTAGACAGCAAAATAATATGTTGTTCCTTCATAGTAAGGTTGGATTAGGATCGTTTGTTTGTTTGTTTGTTTTAGATTGTAATGAAATAAAGTACAGTCATTTCCAAAATCAATTATGACAAAAAAAAAAAAAAAAAAAAAAAATCACCAAACTTTTAACTTGCATTTAAACTTTGTGTTTCTTTTGGTAACTAGCCAACAATCCTAATGAAACCCCAAACCATTACACAGAAACAACAATAATAATAATAATAATAATAATAATAATAATAATAATAATATAAAAACACACACACACACCACAAAAGCTTAATTAATGCTGTTGATCTTTTCCCTCCTATTTATTTGTTTACTTATTGTTTTAATTGTCCGCTTTGGTTCCTGCGTCTCGGTCTAACGCGATTATTTCCGGTTCCACCCGGGCAGCGCGCGCGCCTCACACAGCCAATCAGGGGCCCTCCTGAAAATAATTAGAGTATTAATGAAATTAATGAGGAGATGGGAAGCGGGCGCGTTTTGTCAAATAAATATTAGAATGCCACAAGAAAAAAAAACAATAATAATAATAATAAGCGGGAGGAGGAGGAGGGGGAATGAATGATGAGACTTTAGGCGAAACAGTGGAACCGCTCAGAATTGCTTCGATCCTAATTTCTGTTTTGTGTCTCTCTGCATCAGTTCATTTCGATTTTAGAGGGAAAATATTTAATTATTTGTAAACGAGCTCTGACGTAAATTGTTGTAAATAAATTAGCTTGGAGTAATATTGTAGTCACTGTACACCAGCCTGTACGGCCTACATCCACAGTTGATATTAAAGGGGAAGTGTGTGACGTTAGGAGATGTTGGAGCTGCTCTGCATCGGTCAGCTCCTCAGTTGGTGTTTGGATGTTTTTCATATTGATGATTAAACCATCCGGTGAGTCCTCATGACATGTGGAAGGGGGACGTGGGCCTTCCTGGAGGCGACCGTTCACACCATCACCACCGCCATCACCACTACCATCATCATCGTCATCATCATCACCACTAGTATCATCAGGGGATTGAGGTGATCAGTCAGAAGAGCTTTGTATTGATTTGCTGTGATGTTGCTTTGCAACCCCTTAAAGCTCAGAACACTTTAGCCATAATTTGTTCTGCTGTTTATTATTATTTTTTAATAAACATATACAGGGCTCAGGATTGTGCAGTAAGTATAGAGTGACGTGTGCTTTTTTCAGTACAAAATAGGCAACGTGATGAACTGAATTTTAACCAACTATACAAACATGACTGAGCAAAAAAAAAAATTGAATGGGTCACACAGGCAAAGAAATAGCACAGATACACATGATCAGGTGTTTTTATTGTTGTTTTATAAAATTATACCATTTCTACATTTATGCAACATTCTCATATTCTGCAAGAGGTTAAATTTACATGTTATAAAAGTAATGATAACTTTTGACCTACCTGACATTTCTGAAAACCCAAATGCACAGTTTAATGTCTGAAGTCCTCCCGTTAACACACACCAGCAAGGCTTCCATATAAGCACTTTTTTTTTTACCGGCATGTATCTGTGCTGCTTGAATCTCAAACCATAAGCTTTCTTTTCCTTTAATTCGTCACCAGTTTGTGGACGAATAATATTTTGTATTTTTAAGCAATTCTATTATAATTATTATTATTAGTAGTAGTAGTAGCAGCAGTATTAATGCATGACCATTTTGCACGCTTCTGGTTAATAAAATAAACACATGTCTGTTAGTGGCAAAAATCAAAAGCATGATTTGAGGAGAATAAGTTCTTACATAAGCTCCAAAACACACCACACAACCCAGTGATTTCTGCTGCTTCAGTTCGTGTGGATACACTAAGGACTAAGCAGACACCAAACATCAAATGCAAACTAAATCTGAAACTAAGGTAAAAAGAGAGAAACGAAAGCATAAGCCGAAACGATGTGAGCGTAGGTCGATGTAGGCCTAAGTGTGTGTAAAAACATGCCATGACCTTTCTTATACAAACCTGAGAACACGCACAGAGATAGAGACAGAGACAGAGACACAGAGAGATCAGAGATAGAATACTGTGTCATTTCCGGTTTCCCTTCCCCATGCATGACACATAGACCTGCTTTCTAAATCAGGATGTTAAATGAAACACCCTGTTATAACAATGAAAACACCTACAGCAGGTACTGTATATAAAGCTCCAATAGAAAGCAGATACCAGTTACCCTGGAAACATGAAATAATCTGTGTTAATTGATTAATTCATACATATAATTCAATGCATGTCACTTATTCAGAAGTACTTTATGATGGAACTGTAAGTCCACCTGTATATGCTAACTCAGCGAATTCAGTAGCAAGCATGAGTGTTTAATAGTCACCTTAAGTCAGTGCCGCTAATAACTTCTAAGTCAGCCCTGAAAGTGTTAAATCAGCACTGTGAGTGTTACAGTATGAGGTAAGCCATAACATTACAGATGTAACTGTAGGCAGACTGCAGGTAACTTAACACCGTAGCTGCTAATTCAACACTACAGGAGATAAATCAATACCGCATCAAATCATGTGACACTATAAATTTTACACATGCTAATGCATGACAATATACATGCTATTGTAGGTCACATGTTAATTTTCAGCACTATAGAGGTTACAGTACGTTGTGTGTTAATTTACACTGTTATCACGGTTACTGTGGGTTATGTGTTTAGTTTACGCTGCTATAACAGTTACGGAAGGTTGTATGTAAATTTACTGGTTTAGTGTTAATTTATAGTGTTATAACGGTTACTGTAGATTATGTGATTTAGATTACAGCACTATAATGGCTACTGTATGTTATGTGTTCATTTAGACTGTTATACCGGTTACTGTAGGTTATGTGTTAATGTACCGTGTTAAAGAGGTAACTGTAGGTTATATGTTAAGCTTACAGCCTTAGGCAGAGTTTTAATTTACAGCGTTATAGAGGTTACTGTACGTTACATATTAATGTACAGTGTTATAGGGGATACTGTAGGTTGTGTGTTTATGTACAGTAGGTTATGTGTTCATTTACAGAGTTCTTGAAGTTATTGTAGGTTGTGTGTTAATTTACACTGAAGTTATTGTGGGTTATTTGTTTATTTGCAGTGCTACTGTGAGTTATGAGTCAGTTTACAACTTTATTTATGTTACAGTAGGGTGTGTGTTAATCTACAGTACTACAGATGTTACTGTAGGGTGTGTGTGTGTTAATGCAGCATTAGGGTTTATTCCTCTTCTAATACCCCCGGGAATTAACCCTGAGAGTCGTTTATATCACACACACACACACACATACACACACACACACACACACACACACACACACACACACACGAGCCATGTTGCAAATATACAGTATATATAAAATGTTTAATGGCACGCGTGACCTTGGGTCGGTATTATCCCCTCTGACCCGCGGGCTACATGCATTTAAAATTCTCATCCCGAGCTTCATTATCCTGCTTCCGAGCTTCAGGAAATACAGAACGCCGTCATAATAATAATAATAATAATAATAATAATAATAATAATAATAATAATTATTATTATTATTATTATTATTATTATTATTATGATTATTATTATTATTATTATTATACAATATTTCTCACGACTTCGTTTAACGAAGGTAAAATTTAAGCAATCATGAGGGACAAATTCAAGCTAGTCTACTTCCTTACATTTCTAAATAAAACAATAATAATAATAATTAGAGGCTAAAGGCGAATGTTTTGAATATTATATACATTTAAATGCAGATTTACATAGTAACAGGAACAACAAGTAGAATAATAATAACACTAAGGAGACGAAAGATGCGCAATAACGCAGTCGAGACAATTTGCGGGAAATCTTGTTTTCTTTAGCAAAAGTTTTCGCGCTTCTTTAATACCTGAAAACAAACAAACAAACAAACAAACAACAATCTATTTAGCGATCCACATCTGCTTTTGATCATTTGATATTATTTGAGATTCCAAAATGCATTTGTTATATTTATATTTATACTTACATTTCATTCACTTTCTGACCATAGGTGAACAGACTCCGTGTCGATATTACTCCTTAAAAAGGGGAAAAGAATAAACGAATAAATTAACAAATTAATATATGAGTAATTTAAATAAATACACCAATTTAGCTTGACTTCACGCATTTTTGTTTCCTCAAAACGTGTTGCGTAAAAAAAATCTAAATTATGAAGCAAACTTCAAACTCAGGAGCAAATAATAATCCAAAAATCACTTCTTACAGTACTGAATAAACTCCTACACTGTCTGACTGGGAGCTGTACATTTCTGTAAATGTGTTTTACTGTTTAATATACTCAAACATCTATATATTCTGTAGTTATCCTTTACTTCACTCAACTCATGTCATCATGCTATTATGCAACAAGCATCTACAGTATCTCGTAAGGAAAGGTTGAGGTCAAGGTCACTGAGGCGAGTTAAATGCACTCTGTAGTAAGAAGAAGAAGAAGAAGAAGAAACAAACACGCTATTCTCGTGAATCAGAGATTCAAACCTAGTGAGCAAGGTACTGAGGAAAAAAATTAAACCCATGAACTTTCCCTGATCTCAAACCTATATTCTGGGGGTTATTGCAGATTATAAAATCACTTTAAAATTAGCAGCATTATTTAATGCCACAACGTTCATGTTTCTGTAGCTGATCGGAGGTAATCGGTTAAAGACTTTCTGCTCTTCCTGTACGTTATAACATTTTGTATTTGTAATGAACTTTTGAAAAAATCATCATGTGCTACATGCAATAAATTACTGATTTTTACTTTTGAAATTTTGCGTGACATTTTTTGTAAACAGGAACAAAAAGAAGGTACCTAGTTCTAGTATGGATGTGGTTGAAGTTTATGTATGAGAGAGAGAGAGAGAGAGAGAGAGAGCAAAACTTGTTTTAAAAAGTTTCCTAAACAAGTGTAACAGATGTGCGCGCGCGTCTCAGACAGACAGACAGACAGAGGAAGAACGAGAAAGAAAGAAAAAAGAGAACTTAAGCGCGCGCACTGAACGCACGATTCTCTCTCTCTCTCTCCCTCGCTTTCTCTTTTGCCCTCTTTTATCTTCCCTTTCTCCTTTTTGCTCTTTTGCCCCCTTAATCGTGTCGCGCTTTCTCCGGAGACTCTTTTCCACCTAAAGCGTTTAGTCTCAGGCCGCTGCACACTCGCCACTGCGCCACGGGGAGCGGAACACTCGCTTTACTGCAAACTGCACCACGCCAAAAGCAGTGCAACACAACAACAAAAAGAAGGGGAAAAAAGGAAAAAGAGAAGAGGTGACGGAAAGGATTTTTTTTTTAAGAGAGAAAAAAAAACCTTGATGCTCGGGTCGTCTCTGTGTCCCAGTATGGACTTGGATCAGAAAGCTCCATCGGCGCGCATCGGACGGTCGGGTAAGGCCCTGCTGTTTCTCTTTCCTCCTCTTCACACCAACTTGCAAAACTTTTAACGCGTATGATAACATTCAGGACGCACTAGAACGAGTACAGTATACACGACATGCAATTTCAGCTGGTCTTTTATTTGCAAAAACTTAGTTGTAGATAAACAGCCGAATTAGCAGCGACAGTGTTTATGTAAAGTTTTATCCACTTTCAGCGTTTCTCTGAATTGCATTCTTCCGTATATATGTACATACCTAAGATAGCTGGCTATCATAAAATGATGCATGGACATGTTAAAGTACCACTTTCAATCCAGGCAAGATTTTTTTTCTTTAACATGCGTGTATGTGCGTGTGTGTTGAAATGCGGCCTGCAGTGATACATTTAGCTTACACATACACACACACACACACACACACACAAACACACACACTGCTTGAACAGATATTGAGTTGAATCTGTTTATACTGTATAATATATAACATGCATGGGTAGCCCGTGTGCATGTATGCGCATGCGTAAAATGCTTATTTATTTATTTATTTTGCAAAATACCATGTGTATATATGCATATATGTCTTGTGATATTTTGTTTTGTCAATTGCTGTCCTACATTTTAAACCAGCGGGGCCAAATCAAGGCAGTGTACATGGTACCGACTTTAACTTCGTACACGAGATTTCTTGATCTTTCGACTTTGGATCCTTGGTATCAATTAATTAATTCATTTATTCTTTCTTATTTATCAAAAATAATGAAATAACTATTTATTTACAAAAAAAACTTTTGCGCAACAGGTACGTAGTAGATCGAACCAAATTGGTTGCTTTCAATCAAACTGGACGAGTTTTTGGTGCAAGGTGTACTTTTAGGAGTTGATGGTGCAAGTGTGTTGTGATGTTGGAACTGGAAACTTTGGATACTCCAAAATCGGTTATAAAAACCAAGCATGCATTAGAATTATATACATTTAATTGCACTCACAAAGAGAAGAAAATAATACTGATATATCATATCATTATCTGATATTTGCTGAGGGTTGCAAAATACTGTTATCTTTTGTACATTTAAAAAGCATACTCCGCACCTCAAGCTACATGACTGAATATCATCAATTTGAAATATCAACTGAACATTAAAAAACAGAGCAGTGAATGATACGTCACATCCGGATTGAAAATGCGGAAGTACTATAAATGTATCAACAGTAACAGCTATTGATGTGCATACAGATCACATTTTATTGCAAACAAAACAAAAAGCAATGTATTAACCCCTCCCCCCATACACACGCATAGAAAACACGAGATCTTTATAAATCTACTTCATCTAATCTATCTAATAGAGCATAGGACAGAGGTATTGCATCATCTAAGCTACATTACCTCCATCTCTTTGACGTGGGAGTAAATGAGTGCTTGCAAAATCTCCAGGATTGAATTAACACCTAGAGTTCATCATTCAGCACTGGGGGTCTTAAATCTGTGATGGAGCTACATTTTGTTGGTTGATGGCACTTAGGATTAAGACGTTTGCATTTAAACCCGTGTGGATTGTAAGATTTTTTTTTTTTTGGTAATAAACCACCCCAAACATTATAGTGAAAATTTTGTCATTATGGTCACGCGGGTGTGCAGTGCAACTCGTTTGCATGCTAGATTAAAATTATATATAGCTAACTGTCATTTTTACTAATACGTTCGTAATTACTGCTTTGTTAAAATTTAAAGTGTATTAAAAAAAATATTATTTTCAAGGCAGGATTAAACTTTGCGAAAGCAGATTTTATCCAATTTGAATTACACATTAAATACAAAAAGTGACTAAATCGTACAGTTTTGCATTTTGCACCCTTTATCGTGCATTATAGCTACTATATCCACATTTCCAGGTGAAAATATTAACAATTCAAGGTATTTAAAAATTGTGTAGCGCCGCAGCAAGTAGATGAAGGTAAACTTTTTGGAACCCTTTTTTTTTTTTTTAGAGTTTAGTAAACATTCAGATTTTTTAAAATAACAATTTGTTCAAAAACATTCGGTTTTCTTTCAGGTTGCCTGACCAAATCGTTCCAAGTAGCCTAAAGAGGCAAGCACTAGTCCAGATGTTTTGCTCCATCCACAATAATGATGTTAATTTAATTGCAATCTGCTTCTTACCCACTTAACTAACTTTTTATGTTAAGTTTACTTTTTTTTATTATTATCATTTTACACTTATATGTGCACTAACATAAACATATTCACAATTACTCATAAATATCACTAAACAGCAACAAAACAATTCCCCAGTGATAGTTTTTGAGGAGAATACGTCACTGTAAAAATCAGCGTGAGGTTTTGATTCGAAAGAAGCGCGCGCGAGCTTCCTCATGAGAACAGTTTAAATTTTAACCGTTGCTCGTCTGTGAAGTTTAAAAACAATAACAGTAAACATCGAACAAACAAACAAAACACTTAGCTAACATGCTAATGAGAGAAAATCCGCGTTACCTGCCTGAATAATATTTAATTATATGTACCTAAAAACTATTTAACCGTTTATTTTTTTTCTTCATTCTTTGAATTAATACATAATCATGATAATCAGGAATAACTGAAAATAACATTTTTTTCCAAGTCGGTCATTTTTACACATAGGCTACTGAGTCTGCTGTGTAATTATAATGAAATACATAAACGACATATTTATATAATAAAAATTGTGTATTTAACAATAGTTTTTACTTTACCTTAAAGACGATATTAAGCGGTTTGGGGCGTAGTGTAGTGCAGTAGGTCACCTGGCGTGCGTGACGCGCGTGCACTTGCAGGACCTATAGGCGCGCCCCCTGGCGAGATGCGCGCGGTGAAATACATCGCGTGAACAGCTGCTACCCAATCAAAAACAGCTATATTTACAGTAAAAACTAGTAATCTATTTGCGTTTAATAAATATAAAACCATGCAAACTGTATAACTATGTAAATAGACCAGTAAGAGTAAGTAAAGTGTAGCATTAACTATCGTTAACATCCACGTTTAAGCTGCTCTTCTTCTTTGGTTTTCAATCGAATTTGTAATAAAACAAATATCAAACACCACAAACAGACTTAAAAAAATTTAAGAAAAACAAAAACATGGACGGTTTTGTGAAAGTTAAAAATCAAACAATATCTACGTCGTTTATGATATTAAAATGTATAAAGCCTCGAGAACGAGAAGCGTTAAGAGTATCAATCAATTCATACTTCATATGTCTAAAAATAAATCAATGTTATTTATTTATTTATTATAATATTGCAAATCAAATCGAAAAAAAAAGATCTTATAATATGGAAACACTTGGACTATTTAAGCATGTATAACGCATATTATAATCATATAGCTAATGTACAACAACAGAACCTGAATTGACCAATGATACATTTTTGTTATTGAAGTCTCTCTAATACTGGCTTACAAATTATTAAATTATTCGTTTATTTATTCGTGCAAAGTGCACGGAAACTTTACATCTAAATCTAAACCAAAATATTGAAAATGATACATTATACAGTTATATAATTAACTTATATAATAAGTCTGATTTATGTGTCCTACAGCTATGATATATTAATTATTATATAGGATATAATACAATATATTTTAAATGAAACAACTTTCTTATGACCTTGACCGATTAATTTCTTAATAAATCAGTTAATTAATTAATGACGCAAATGTTAAATTGTATATTTACAAACCCAAAAAGAGCAGACTTTTTTTTCTTTCATTTTTTAAAATGATAATAATAATAATAATAAAAATTAAACATTAAATCAGCACCTCGCCCGCTGGCGGTGTGATATTAGGCGATGTTTCGGATCCCACACGTCAGCCTGGAAGAGCGTTCCGTCAATCAGCCAATCAGCCTCCTCCGAGTGTGAGCTCGACTTGTGATTGGCCGGCGGGACGGCGGAGGCGCTGCGATGTGATTGGCTGGCGTGCCCAGTGATTGGCAGAGCGGAGCGGTAGATTCGGAGCGCCTCAGCCCCGGCGCTGTCCACACGAGAGCGGGTTCTGGAACGCGCCGCTCACGCACACACTCACGCACTCAGTCTTATAAAACGGACGGATGTTGAATAATAATTTTTATTTTTTAATGTAGAATTCCTTTACCAACCAGCCTGAGGAGGGTATTGATTAGTATTTACGCTGCAATCGCAAAACTTGACAACTTGATTATTAATATTATAATTATCATTTTTTAATTTACATCTTCGTCCGGGACAGGAAGCTCGGAGCGCACGCGAATTTGTTCGCTCGTGCCATGGCGCGTCACAAAAAGCGCGCGTTATATGTGTAAGATGCGGCGTTTCGGCGCTCACGTGCAGACGCTCG
>JAAGKR010001931.1:40000-52500 GCA_011419295.1 Clarias macrocephalus
AGTCAGTTAGTCATTCAGTCAGACAGTCACTCAATGCATGTGTCAGTCAGTAACTCATTGAGTCAGTCTGTCAGTCAGTCAGTCATTGAGTCAGTGTCAGTCAGTAACTCATTGAGTCAGTCAGTCACTCAGCCGATGTGTGAGCCAGTCAGTCAGTAAATCAGTGTCAGTCAGTCAGCCAGTGAGTCAGCCAGTCACTCAGTAAATCACTGAATCATTCACTGTGTCAGTCAGTGAGTCAGTCAGTATGTCATCCAGAAAGTCATTGCGCCAGTCAAGTCACTCAGTCAGTGTGTCAGTCAGTAAATCATTGAGTCAGCGTCACTCAGTATGTCAGTGTGTCAGTCAGTAATTAATTCAGTCAGTTGCTGTGTCATCAGTCAGTCAGTGATTGAGGCAGTCAGTTACTGTCAGGCAGTAGGTCACTGAGTCAGTGAATCAGCCATTGTGTCAGTCAGTCAGTCAATAAGTCATTGAAGTAGTCAGTCAGTCAGTACGAGTAACTCAGTGGGTTAAGTCAGTAAGTCAGGTACTGAGGCAGTAACTAAGTTAGTCAGTAAATCAGTCAGTGAGTCTGTCAGTGAGTCAGCCAGGAAATCAATTAATGTGTCAGTGAGTCAATCAATATTGAACAGTCATTGAGTAAGTCACTGAGTCAGTCAATGTGTGAGCCAGTAAGTCATTGAGTCAGTCAGTGAGTCAATTACTCAGTCACTAAGCAAGTCAGTAAGTCTGTCAGTGAGTCAGATACTGATTTAATCATTAAGTAAGTAATGTCAGCGTGTGTCAGCCAGTGTGTGGCAGTCAGTGTGTCAAGGAGTTGCACAGTGGGTCAGTCAGTCGGACAGTGCGTCAGTGTGTCAGAGTAAGTAAGTCAGTAACTGAGTGCAGCAGGCACTGCATCTGTCAGTGAGTTAGTCAGTGATTGAGTCAGTCAGTGGGGAAGTTTTTAGGGCAGTCAGTGAGTCAGTGAGTTGACTCATTCAGTGACTCATTCAGCATTCCTATCATGTGTGACTCTGATGGAGTTTAATTTTGTCCACCAATAAATGAGTCAGTAAGTGAGTTAGTTATTCATGCCCTGTAAGAATGGTTAACTGAGATGTGATGATGTGAAACGTGTTTTTCTGTACAATATCAGAGAAATTCCCTCCCGCTTGTTGGAATTCCTCTGCGCTTTACATTCGATCAGCTTGAAAAGGAGAAATCAGCTGGCTAGATCATCAAGCAGTGACAGAGGAATGAGGAGAAAAGGTGCATCCAGAGATAAAGAAAGGCGTTAATGGTAAAGAGACATGCAGAGAGAGAGCGAGAGAGCGAGAGAGAGAGAGAGAGAGATATGGATGGTGACATATTACTGTCTGTGAATTGATGCGTTTTGTATTCGAGGCATTAGGGAAGCGAGTTTGGTTTTGATATAACCTGAAGCGCTGTGTTTAAGAACTATCACGCTCGTAGGCTGGATTAGCACACACAGCACACTCCCTGTGTGTATCTTTGTGTAGTGTATGTGTGTGTATATGTGTATGTGTGTGTGTGTGTGTTTAAGGGAGGGGATTCTGCTCTGAAGCAATCAGTATGTTAATATGACAGAGTAACTGGATTAGCATGGCAATATTTAACACACACACACACACACACACACACACACACACACACACACACACAGACATTGAAGTAAATGTAACAAAGCACACAATGATAATATAATGCCTCCCATTCATGGTACGAACTCCAGGCTGCAGCTAAACACTCAATCACACAGCGAAGTATAAACACTTGCTGTTTAACATGGACATTTGTTACAGCTACCATTTTAATGTGTGAAAATAATTCTCCAAAGATTTTCTCGTGTGGTCACCCCCCCGCAGGTGTCGTCCTCACAAAAGCACCCTGGAGGATCCTGTTACAGTCACAGTGTTGAGTTATGTATGCAAGTGTTTAGCTAATGGAAAAATAAACTTCCATCGCGAGCCATTTATGGCTATCTATGCTAACGACGGTAGTCAGCTAGCTAGATATATTATTTTATTTCATGCTATTTATGTGTACCTAATGTACTCCCAGGGAAGCTCCTCGCTGCAATACTAACTATCTTATTTCAAGGCAAACTGATGCTAGTTAGCATATTTTTTACGGATGATTTTATATTCTGTGAAGTTTAGTCTGATTTTGTACAAAACATGACCTTTGTGCAAACAATCTAGGAGCTTACAAAAGTATATATTAGCTTGACATGGCTACCGCACCGCCATCCAACCACAACAATGACCAGGACTGTAAAAATGCTTATTCAGGAGACTTAATGAGCACCTCAAGGGAAATCAAATCATGCACGGATGCACACCTGGCTGGTTTGGCCACTTGCAGAGCTAAGAAGGTCATGTGTTATTGTACTGGTCTGCCATTAGTGGGCGAGGCTTAAGACTGAAGAAAGATGAGAATGTACACCCTGATCTTCAGGATAGATATTGCTCAGATATTTGATTGGAGAGCCGAGAAGGGGTGTGGCAGCTGAGTATGGCCACGCCCCTTGACCATCTAGTGGAGAAGGTCTGATGTCATGTTCAGGGGTGCTATAGCAATTTGAACCCACAGGAGTAATCCTTAGGAGTAAGTTCAGCACAAACAGAAAATGTTCCCCTGCTTATATTTTAAAGCAACAGCAATACCTGTTCCTGAATGGTAATGTTGCTTTAACTGCTTAAGAACAAAATATACTCATGTTCATGTCTTCTACAGATTTGATTGAATTCTGTATCTGTCCAATAAACTCGCAATCCTGATAAAAACACTCTGGATTCCTTTTTAGGGCACGGAGGGGTGAACCAGCTTGGAGGGGTGTTTGTGAATGGGAGGCCGCTGCCCGACGTGGTAAGGCAGAGAATTGTAGAGCTGGCTCACCAAGGCGTACGGCCATGTGACATTTCCCGCCAGCTTCGCGTCAGTCACGGCTGCGTCAGCAAGATCCTGGGCAGGTAAGCATTATTTATAGCTTATTAAAGACGTACTAAGCATTTAATAATGTCTTATTATGGTGTATTTATATGTAAAAAAAAAAAAACACAATTACCTACTAAACATTTTTAGTCAGACTTCCAAAATGAAGTAGAAAACAGGATGGTAATTAAGTTAAAAGCCACTAAACAATACAGCATGTCAACAAAAAGTAGTTACTTGTATTACATGTGCTGTATGAGGGTTTATCTTCTTACCATATATAGAGATTTGCTGAATCGAATCTGATTGTGCCATCTCTACCAATCGGTTGAGGTAGGCTTTGCAGCATATCACGAGAAATAAAGTGGTTCTAATAACCCAAAACATTTGTCCTATTGCATCACCAGACACAAAGTTCAATTCAATTCAATTCAATACAAATTTCTTTTGAGCATTGTCTCAAAATATTACAGAATATAAGAAATAAGGATGTTTTTTACTTGGCGTATATAAACATATTTTTATATTTATAGTTTTACTGTGATGTGATATCTCAACCATTTGGAAGAGGACCATATTGTAATAAATATTGATTATTGCGGTTATTGCTTGATGAAAATACAAAATGAAAAGAAATGAAATGTTTGCTTGCTTAGAATGGTTGATTTTGCTTTTTTTTTTCAACCTAAAATAATGCAATAAATCAATTAAATAAAAGTTTTGACTAATTGACTAATGTTCTATTTACGAATATATAGTTTGATCCACTTGTATGCTGCTAAAATCAGCACAATCACTGCTTCATTGTAAGGGATTATCACTTGTGTTATAGTCTACAAAGTGTGTTTAAACGGTCAAGTTCAGTTTTTGCTCATTGACTAGCATGCTAGCATGATTGCACCATTAAATAAGAAGAAAACAACAAAATATTCCAAATGTTCTGTTAATGCAATTGGGAACTGCCGCAGTAAAAGAGAAAGGTTTCTCAGAGCACCTTGCAGCAGCGTAGCTGAGTCAGCAGTTCCTGCTTTTTGTGTCACCTAGTTTTGAAATTTAAAAAAAAGAAAAAAAGAAGGAAGAAAAATCTTCCCTCGTCCCGAATTGGAGCGGGTCAAAGCCTTTTTTCCCTCTTCCTCTCTGTCACAAAAAGAAAAGATTCATCACATTGTACATTTGCATCCGAATGAAACGGGTGGCATACATCTGCTGAAGAGGGTGAAGGACAGAGAGAGAGAGAGAGAGAGAGAGCTTTAGGAATAAAGATTTAGAATAAAATGATTTATAAAGAATAGGAAGAAGAAAGAAATAAGAAAAAGACATGAAGGACAGACAGAGAGAGAGAGAATGAGAGCAAGAGAGAAAGAAAGAAGGAGAGGGAGAGAAAGAAAGAGAGAGCATTTGAATAGATGAAGGTGTGGGATTAGCGCTAGGGCCTTTAGCAATATCAAAAAATGTGTTTGCCATTGTTCTCTGGCTCTCCGACCCCCCCGAAGCCCCCGGTCCAGCTCAGTCATGCGTTACCGCTAGGCCCCGCGTGCGTGTGTTAATTTCCTCCCTGCTCCCTGGCTAACGGGCAGACAACAAGAAAGCCCCTGCGTTTAATAGCGCATGGACCGAGAGTAGCCCGCTAAAATAAATAAGGTGGATGAATATCCATGCCTTCTCGTTAATAGCGGGATTTTCACAAGCTCCTATTAAGCTTGCTGTTTTTCTCTATATACTGCAGGGAGAAAGGCTACAGGGTCTTTTTGTAATGTGTTTAGAGTTCTGTGTGTGTGTGTGTGTGTGTGTGTGTATGAGGATAGTCAACCCTGTTTAACGTAGTACAAAAAAACATATTTATAAAACCAAAGCTCTCTCTCTCTCTCTCTCTCTCTCTATTTGGAATTTCCGTATTGGCTAGTCAGCTAATTCTAATATAATTAGTTATAAAACATTTTTTTACTTTTACTTTAGAGGATAATTTTAGATGACTAGAAAGATCTAGAAAGATTTCCGAAATTAAAAACTCAAGTAGACAGCTAATATTTGAAAACTTTTTCAAATAAAAGTAAGCTCATAAGACATCTGTGAAGTAAGTAGACAAGGACACATGTCCAAATAAAGTGAAATTTTTAGCATTTTTTAGCGAACAATCTACAAGTTAGCACCTTAACCAGTGAGCCATTACCGAGACAAAATGCTGGCATATATTGAACATTAAATATTACTGATACAGAAAAATTGAGAGCAAAAATTAAAAAACTAACACTTGAAGTTTTCCCCAAATAAAGCTAATTTGAATATAAAATAGGCTAACAAACATTACCTTCTTCAAAACTAACTACATAAGTTAAACTAGAAAGTCTTTTTGTAGAATAGCATTTAAAATTTGCCTGTTAACTTTAGTAAAAAATCACATATGTAAACTACTACCATCAAAAAACTGGCAAAGACATTAACAGTGCAGTATATTTTCAACTGCCCGGTTAATATTTAAAAAAAAGTTCTAAAAAAAAAAAAAAAGCAAAAACAACAACAACAATAACCCCAACAAAAACTAACTAATGAAGCTGATGTGTATGACAAAATGGCTAACAAATATTTATTCAAAACTACATAACATGAACTAGCAAATGTTTGAGAATGAAACCTTATGAAACCTGTGAAACCTTATGAAAATGTATATGCTTAAGTTAGCTGTATCAAAAATCAAAGCCTAATGTTAAAGACACGCTAACAAAAAGGTATATATAGTTTTACTTTTTATTTTTTACAAAAATTGCTCTTAAGCAACTACTTGAGAATCAAATTATTTAGCTAGTTTACATGTACCAGATTAAAATATTAGCATTTTCAAAACTAGCTATCTACTATCATTGACAGAAAACTAAAAAAAAAAGACAATTTAGAATAAACTTAAATTAACATCGATAAATATATTCCCTTAATATCAGCCATCTAATATTAATAAAAATTCCCACAAACAAAAGCTAGTCATCATTAGAGGATCTCCTCAAACAAAGCTAATGCAAATGAGAAAATGGCCACACAAAAAAAAAAACAAATAAAAAAACCCATTGCAATTGGCAAACTTTTTAGAATATCCTTACAATTAGCCATCTTAGTGAACACTTCCAAACTATAGTCAAAAGCTATCTCTCCTTAGAGATTGTTCAAATCTATAACCAAATCTAGTCTGAGAGAAATATCCAAAACAAAGCTAGCAATTATTTGAGAATATCTAACAACAAATCCATGAGAGAAAAAGCTAAACAAATGCTAATATTTGAAAATATCGAACAGCAGCTAACACATGAAAAAATTTCTAAACAAGTGCTAACATTAGCATTTCTTCCCACAGAAAAAAGCTAAAGCAGAGAACATTCATATTTTGTTTAAAAACTAGCTAGTTAATACGAGAAATGAAAGCTAATCAATGTTTGAGAATATCTTTAGCCAGCTAACATTAGTAAACATTCCCAAACATTAGTAAACATTCCAAAACAAAAGAATCTTCTTAAAATTAGCTAGCTAACCTTAGTTTTAGAAAAGGCAAAACGAAAGCTAGCTTTCTTTAGAGATTTTCTATAATTAAAGAAAGTGTTAGAGAAATGTCTGAACTAAAGCGAGCAAATATTTGAAAATATCAAACAGCAGCTAATGCATGATAACTTAAAACAGGGGTGTCCAAATCCAGTCCTGGAGGGCCAGTGTCCAACACAATTTGGTGCTTCTTCTTCTCAAACACAGCTGATTTAACTAATCTGTTAATTACTAGGTTCAGTGGGTGTGTTTAGGTGTTGATGAATTACAAACTGTGCTGGTCACTGGCCCTCCAGGGGCCTCCCTTTTGTTTAAAAACTAGCTAGTTAACACAAGAAACCTTTGTTTCACAACTAGCTACAGCACAGTACTAATTTCTTTAGCCAATATTAGCAAAACATTCCCAAACAAATGCTCTTAAAAATCTACAAGATTAAAAAAAAAAAAAATTGCCAGGTTAATTACCTGAGAGGAAATTCCGAAACAAACATTAGCTAGCTTGTTTTCAAAACTTGCTAGTAAAGGAAGCTAGATAACATTCTGAGAATGAGAATAAAGACTGAAATTAGCTTAATTGGGCTAAAATTAGGCTAATATTTGTGTAAAGTTATAAATGATGCTAGTTAGCTGATGCTAAGCAAACCTGAAAAGTTAATGCGTGGTTATGTAAGTGTGTGTGTGTGTGTGTGTTTGTTTTATGATTTAATTTATTAAATGCCAACTCTTCTCTGATCACGCAGAAAAAAAAAAAAAGTTGAATTGCTAATACAACACAAAGCCTCACCGAGGCAGCATCATTACCATCATGTGACTGACAGGTAGCGCTTCTGATTGACAGGTACTATGAGACGGGCAGCATCAGGCCGGGCGTGATCGGAGGATCCAAACCAAAGGTTGCTACACCCAAAGTCGTCGACAAAATCGCCGATTACAAACGCCAAAACCCCACCATGTTTGCCTGGGAGATACGAGACCGACTACTGGCCGAGAGAGTGTGCGACAACGACAGCGTTCCCAGCGTCAGCTCAATCAACAGGTCAGTGAGTGTGACGGAAAACAACACACAGATCACGCGGGCGCTACAGGTGCATGCATCATCCAGTTGGAACCCTGAGTTTTACTGGTGATGACGGAGAAGCCGTAGAAGGGACCAGAGGGGGATGAGACAGCGAGCCACACACACACACACACACACACACACACACACACAATCACACACAAACACACACACATATTCATGAGTCCAGGTTCAACACCATGTGTACGATGACAGAGAAGAAGAGAGAGAGGGTGGGGAAAGGGGAAAAAAAAGAAAAAGGGGCTTGTGCTTTGCTTGAGCGATCATGCAGGAAGTGCGAGGCTGTGCTGCCTTGTCAGCCACTTCACACACACACACACACACACACACACACATACACACACACTCACATGATGTCTGTTTCCTCTTTGTCTGCTGTTTACTGCAGGATCATTCGCACTAAAGTCCAGCAGCAGCCTGGCCAATCAGGAAGCGTCTCTGCGCATAATTTAGGTAAGACCCATGTTTACGAAGTCCCACCCCACCCACACACACACGCACGCACACACACACACACAAACACATTCTCACCTCCAACCAATATAAGTATTTTACACTTTCTTACAGAAATGTTAATGAATGTCATGTAGGAACGTATCACTCTCTAAGACACACATTAGAGACACACACACACACACACACACACACACACACACACACACTAGACTACTAATTCTAGCTAGGTAGCTGTTCGCATTCAACGTGTGTATTTTTATCTCTGGCTCAGTGTACTTTGCGTTTGTGAAAGTCTGGGCTATAAATATAAATTTCACACCGGCATAAGGAGCAGATGGGTTTCAAAAAGAAAGAAAGAAAGAAAGAAAGGAAGACGCTAACACACACGCTACAACCCGTACAAATTCCACACGTAATTCAACTATTTTTAATAGCGCGACTATTTCACGCTTTCGCGCGTCTTTCATATCTCCCGCGAGCTCTTCCTATACGAGATCTCCAGCACGACAGCTTGACCTAAGGCCTAATAACAAAATAGTGAACATGTTAAAATTTGATAAAAACGTTTTTGGAGACCGACTCTCACTCAGATCAGCTGTGAAGGCCTGACGCCATCAGTCGCGTGTTGTCGTACCATGAAGTTCTACTCACTCACTACTCACTGGGTCTACTCACACCTCAGTCTGTAATCTTCCCAATCTCACATCGCCGCTTAATCGAAATTAATTTTCACTCCGACTTCAGATTACGCCGATAAATCGCTCTCAGACGGAAAATTGAAATTTAGTCATTTTGAATACGGAGCGCTGGCTTTGCGTCTCAATGAAAGAAAATACACCCGAAAGAATGAGAAAAGGCAGATAATTGAAATGATAAATCAGGAGGAAACGCAGGGATATGCATTCATTACGGTCTCCTCGCGGTTAGCAAACGAGCACGAACGGGCGAGAAGAGGGTCTTTTATCTATCCACCGAGCAATTTGTTTTTCTGGCTCACTCTTTTTCTCTTTCTTTCACTACTCCGCTTGGGAGACTGGATTAGCGACGTCTTTGCACCTTTAGTGTCCCCTCGGGGCCACCGTCCTGTCACTCAAGTTGAACGTCACCTGACAGGACACGAGATAAGGCCGCGAGAGGGAGCGTGGAGGGCTGACAGGAAGGAGCGGGATGAAAATAAGGCTGTTTGCGTGTTGGAGTTTTATCCTCTCGCCCTACACGCTGACAGCTTGTTGGGTATTTTTTTTTTTGTTTTCCCACAAAGGGCTTTAGCAAGAAAAAAAAACACGGGGTCGAACAGGGTGAGAGCAAGAGATGTTGAAAAACAACAACTGACAACATGATGGCGGTTCATCGCTAGAGGACAGAGTTTAGCGATAAAACACTCATTTTGCGTAGCTTTATATTACGATCATATCGAAGCTCATGGTCATAATGAGATTGTGATCTCTTTTGACCTTTCAGTGTCCACCGTGGCGGTGACCCAGGTCTCGGCGGTAACCAGCGAAGCAGCAGGCTCGTCTTACTCCATCAGCGGAATTCTGGGAATCAGCTCGGCGGCTGACGCTAGCAAGAGGAAGAGAGATGAAAGTAAGAACGCTATAGCTAGCATTTTTATTATTTCCAATCCAGTGCATGTCAGCCAGCACACCAACATGTTTCTATCACGCACACACATACACACACACATGGCACAGATGGAAGGAGCTGAACATTGACAGATGTACCGGGGCAGGGGGATTGGACACCGCTGACACGTCTTAGACAAACATCTCTATCCAGCAAAGACACCGAGTGTGTACGCGTGTGAACGTGTACATTAAAATGCCATCTATGGGTAGACCCCTGCTGCAAGTGAAGCAGCGCCAGATGCCACACACACACACACACACACACACACACACATACACACGGTACAAAATAAAATAGCAACATCAATGCAACAAACTGGATTTGACAAAACAAGAGATAACACGCAAGAAAGTGTCGCAATGAGGCCATGATGCAACACACCCTATTTTCTGACAGTAAAAGTAAAAGTTTTTCGTTAAAAGAGAAGCAAAAACAATTGAATTATACTCAGTTTTACTCAAATGTTACTGAATGATATTATTATTTTTTTTACTTAGTCCCCACCCACACATATTAAAAATGTTTTGTTACCTCTTGGATGATTATTATTAGCTTTATTTCATTTTGTTCTCTTTCCAAGTTAAATAGCTAGTACTTCAACGTATGAGTCAAAAAGGTACTTTTTATTAAGTATCGGTGGTAGTCAAATAGCTAGCTCTTTCGGTGTGGTAGTCAAATAGGTAGTGTTTTCAAAGTAATAGTCAAATAGTTAGTTCTTTGTAAATAATAGTCAAATAGCTAGTTCTTTTAGTTAAATAGTGAAATAACCAGTTCTTTCAAAGTAATAGTCAAATTCAGTAGCTAATTCTTTTAAATTAATAGTCAAATAGCTCGTTCTTCCAGTGTAATTGTCAATTAGCTGGTTCTTTCTTTAAAAAATACTCAAATAGCTAGTTCTTTCAGTGTAATAGTCAAATAAGCAGTTATTTTAAAGTAGTAGTCAAATAACTAGTTCTTTCTAAATAATAGTCAAATAGCTAGTGTTTTCAAAGTAATATTCAAATAGCTAGTTCTTTCAGTGTAGTAGTCAAATAATTCGTTCTTTCAAAGTAATAGTCAAATACAGTAGCTAGTTCTTTTAAATAACTAGTAATAACTAGTAACAAATAACTAGTTCTTCCAGTGTAATTGGCAAATAGCTAGTTCTTTCTAAATAATACTCAAATAGCTAGTTTTTTCAAAGTAATAGTCAAATTTTAAATACTTTAAATGTAATAGTAAAATATGTAATTTTTTATTTGTCACCTATCTTTTTTTTTCTTCAATATAACAGTCAAATCACTTGTAATGTAATAATCAAACCCTCAATGTAATAATGAAGTCGCTAGCTCAACTGACAGCAACCTGACGTCATTCAGAGAAACTAAATGCTGCCCAAATCACTAGTTTGTTAGTTTGGTATTCATTCAAGCTATGCTAGTTATTTTAAAATAAATATATAGAAAATGTATATAAGATATAACGAAATGCCAACATGAAATCAAACTATTATCACAAACATCAATTTAGCATTGATTCATAGATCAGGTTCTTGGTTGGCGAGACACATTTTAAACAACAACGCTGATAAATACCTGATTCTGGTTGTATGGCGTTAGTAGTGCAGCTACAAATCACAGGCTCGTTTTTAACCCGTTGTTTCTATAGCAACGGATAATCCCTGATGAAACATGTGTGGAAGGAGTCTCCACTGTCAGCGCTTTGTAACAGTCAGAGGTATATAGTTTTCTGAAACGGAAAACACGCCAGGAATGAGAAATCAAATGGATTATCTGCTATCTGCTCCCGACTCACTCACACACACACACACACACACGCACACACACACACACACACACACACACACACACACACACACACACACACTCTCTCTCTCTGACACTTACACATTGTAACACACACAGGTTGATCTATGCGCCAATTAGAGCGATGTGTGCCAGTTTAATTAAAGCAGCAGAGGACCAGTGACACTGAGTGTGTGTGTGTGTGTGTGTGTGTGTGTGAGAGAGAGAGAGAGAGACAGAGAGGAATGAATTTGTGTGTTTAATTGACGTAGTGGAACTGCAGGTGGTCAGCTCCCTGACAGCGAGATACCAGAGCTGTGTGTGTGTGTGTGTGTGTAGGTGTGTGTGAGCTCTGAGAGGGGTTCATGCACTTCTGCTCATTGATCGTCTGTGTGTATGAGTGTGTAAAAAGGTATATGTTAATAGGATTTGGATGTACAATATGTATTACAAAGTGGTATTTCTGAGTTGTGATGAACCTGAGCAATGGTGTATAAGTGTGTGTGTGTGTGTGTGTGTGTGTGTGCGTGTGTTCAGTGGTGCAGTACGGTGTGACTCACAGCTGCTCGGAAATGGTAAAGAAACCAGAGAAAGGGAGGGACATGAGAGAGGCTTAAGATTTTGTTTGTGTGGTGTGTGTGTGTGTGTGTGTGTGTGTGTGTGTGTGTGTGTGTGTGTGTGTGTGTGTTTGGGGAAAACCCCGTGGCGACCCGATGACCTCACTCAGCCAGAAGGGAAGTGGAAAGAAAAGGAGAACTTGACTTGTGGGGCCTCCAGAACAGAGGCATTGTGTCTGATCATTCACAGAGAAGAGAAGAAAGGAGGAGATGGAGAACATGGGAGAGAGGACGAGGTGGAGAATACTGTATGCGACGAAGGAAGACATGGAGAATATGAAAAAGAGGAGAGCATGGGTGATAGGAGGAGATTGAAGAAATTGGAGAAAAGAAAAGATGAATAACACAGAAGAGAGGAGTGAGGAACATGTGAAAGAAGGAGACGAAAGGAGATGAAGAACATGGAAGAGAAATAGAAATTAAACAAGAAAGAGCAGAGAGTACGAATATGTAAGAAAGTAGAAGAGAGAA
>JAAGKR010001931.1:57500-62500 GCA_011419295.1 Clarias macrocephalus
CGCATGGCAGGTGAAACACTTACTGTACCACTGAGCCACCAGTGCCCTGTTACAAATCAACTAAGTATTATTTGACACCTTTAGGGTGCCCAGATTTGTAAAGATTATACTTACAGCATCATGCGAAGACAAACCAATCCACCATCTTGATCAAAACAATTCAATTCAATTTACATGTGCATTGATGACGTCAGACACAAAAACGCAGGGCTGAAAGGTTTTAAGGAGACAAATACTGTGGCTTAAAATATTAAACTTGTTCAAACTTGAAAAACGTAATTTCTACAAACTCATAAATACCAAAAAGTTCTAAATACTCATCAAGGTCTATTAATTTGAACTAATTGTAATTATTCAAGTTAACAGTACTCAATATGTTTAATTACTTTGAGCATTAGGGTTTACAGTGTAGCAATATAGTGCCTTTATTCACTAAACAGTTTTTTAATATTTAGGAATTTATTTATTTATTTATTTATTCCCTTTAGGTCTTCAGGACTCTTCGTTGGCGAATGGCCACGCCCACCCAGGGCGGGACTTCCTGCGCAAGCAGATGCGGGGAGAGCTTTTCACGCCGCAGCAGCTCGAGGTACTGGAGTGCGTGTTCGATCCTGACATTTACCCCACCCCTGACACCAACAAGCCCGCCCAGGTAAGAGCTGAGAGGGTTGGGCTGCACAGCCGAAAAAAAAAAAAAAAGGCTCACTTGCCTGGCTGCCGGCGCTGCTTGACCTGTTTTCGACCTCACCGTTGACCTTATGCCCTTCTGGACCCTAACGTTGACCCTTGCCCTATGTGAGCTTATGCTGCTTCTGACACACCGCCTATATGTTTTATGTTAAGATAAATTGGGTTAGGGCACAAAGGTTTAAGGGTTAAGTAGTGAACACTTGTTTTAGGGTCTTGCAAACTTGACATTAGACTTTTAGATACACGTTCAGTGTTAGTTTATGGTCATGTTTCTCACAACATGTCATACAAACAGAAATAACTTTAACAGAAATAACTTTAATAAATTGATCATAAGTCATTCATTAACATAAATAAACTGGTCATAAGTAATCGTCATGTATAAGATCAAAATTTATATTTCAATAACTGCTAATTTATATACAGTACTGTTCAAAAGTCTTAGGCACACAGTTTTTTAGTACAAACTTTCCTAAGGATTTTTTTTAGGACTGTATTGAATTATTACAAAAACATTTCTGATTTCCAAATATCAATAAAATGTTACAGAAAAAATTTGTATGCCAGAAAAAACAGCGATATACAATAGTTATAATGTAGCAAATCTGAATTTTTATTTTGCGTGTATGTTCAACTGTCTAGTTTGCAATTGTGTTTGCACTGCTAGTTGCAACTGTGCTGTTTTATGTTGGCTTGGCTTATATGTGGCAATAATGACGTCCGTACACAACTAGTTTGATGTCTATACATATGCTATGAAAACCCTAAATGACAACACTTGTTTTTGCTATTTCTTCTTTCTGATTGGGCCACTGTTAAAGCTCAAATCACAATTTCAGTAATTCAAATAGAAATGATTTGTAAATACATTCTTTTTAACTTGCTAAGGTTGCTAAGGTTGGCAGAACAATGTAGCTAGCAAGTCCTTTATACAGGCAAATTAAAGGCACAATAATGATGAAAATCCTGATAATTAAAAAAAATATTACTCAGATGGTTTGATTTCTCAGAGGGTTTGGTAAATAACCATATAAACACTCCTTACAAATTACACCACATTTTGGCAGACACCTTTATCCAGAGCATCTTGATATCTTGCCTTATCATCCACCCAAAGAATAAGGTCATTGGTCAAGGACCCAACAGTGACGGGGTTTGAACCTGGGTCTTTTTGTAGCAGTAGTGGACTGCCTTAACCACAGAGCTACCCCGCCTTTGGCGCAATGAGCGAAGGTAATTTGGTCTGATGAGTTCAGATTAGCACTATCTCAAGGAGATGGGCACATCAGGGTAAGAAGAGAAGAGCATGTAGCGTTGCACCCATTATGCATAGTGGCCAGTGTACAAGTCTCTGGAAGCAGTGTTATGATCTGCAGTTAAAGGTTTTGTTGAAATTCTGAGGTAAATTATTCAAATATCTTAAAGTAGATCTTAAAATCGGAACGATCACGCGTGTGTGTGTTGCTCAGGTCAAGGCTCAGCTATGTTATGTGGCAAATAAACTGAATGTACTGCATTACCAGGTTATCACATCTATGGAGTTGTTCTCCCCTGAAGAACATGTTCTAGGACTCAAATTTTCACACATGAACTGACACGAACAACATTGTGTGCTGTAATCATAGTAAAAGTTGGCTGAATTAAATCTTAGAATGTGCCACTTTTTTCCTTGGCCAGGCAGTGTGTTAGATATTCTGAGGTAAAATATTGTTTAATAGTGTTAGATATAAGTACTGTTGAAATGCTGAGGTAAAATATTGTCTCACTTAATAGTGTTAGATATTAGTACCATTGAAACACTTGTTTCATAGTGTTAAATATAATTATAGTTGAAACACTGAGATAAAATATTGTTTAATACTATTAGATATAAGTGCAGTTGAAACGTTGAGGTAAAAATATTGTTTAATAATGTTAGATATAATTACAGTCAAAACACAGAGGTAAAATATTTTTTAATACTGTTAGAAATTAGTAGTTTTTTTTTATATTGGACCTATTAAAACCCTAAGGTAAAGTGTTGTTTAAATTAGCAGCATTACATGTAAGTTCTATTGAAAAGGCTACAAAAATGATATCAACTAGTAGTGTGTAATAGCTGTGTTGCATTTTATAGTCATTGAAAATCTGAAGTAAAATGTTTAGTTTTCAGGTAATAAAACCCACAATGTAAAATGTTGTTTAGAGTAAAAATTTGGCAAATATGGCAGTAAGTCAAAAATAGCCAAATCACCTCAGAAGGGCTAATTTGAAGTTAGTAGTCATATGCTAACTAGCTAAAAACCATTCGTTTAATACATCAAGTATTAGCTAGTGTTAGGGTCATGTCAGTGTTTCTCAGTTGTCTAGCAGTAGTTTTCGTAAAATTGTAATAGTTAAAAGTATTGTATATTTGAGCTAATAGAGAATAAATAATGTGCTTTTCGTTGTCTCATGTTACATATTAGCAAGTCCCTTATTGAAGAAAGTGGCAAATCATATCAAATAAATTCTTTGTTGAAGTAGCTGATTTACAAAACTGCGACTCAAACCTACGTGTGTTTGTCGTAAAAACACAGAGAACATATGAACTCATTTAAAGCAAGCCTAATTGCTGATCCATCGTTTTTGTTGGGATTGGTCATGATACGCATCACACTGATGGTCAGGGACAGTGTCAGTGATCTATAGACTCATCTCAAAGCCCCATAATTCCTCAGTCCATTTCACTGCTGAGTACTAAAGCTGACGGGGTCGAAGGTTACCAACCTGCCAACTGGGGCATTAACCTCTGGGTCAATGCCGGCTCTGTGGGGTGCATCCTTGTGTGTGTGTGTGTGTGTGTGTGTGTGTGTGTGTGTGTTTGGTTCTTAAAATAGGAACAATCATGGTGAGAGAGACCCAAACAGTCAGGATTTCAGAGAGGGTGTGTGTGTGTGTGTGTGTGTGTGTGTGTGTGTGTGTGTGTGTGTGTGTGTGAGCACAACTATATGACTCCATGCTCGGGATGATTGAGAGTCAGATCTGTTCCCTGTCTGACAGGCCAACCTTAGCATTCTAGGGAGTGCACAATGACAATAAGTGTGTGTGTGTGTGTGTGTGTGTGTGTGTGTGTGTGTGTGTGTGTGTGTGTACGTGTGTGTCTGTGTCAGAGCCCAACTTGGTCCCTGATGCTCAGACTGTGTAGATGCCAATAACTTCTTAGTGATATGACAACAGTCAGTACTTTAATTCAAAAACTGTTATAATAAAATTAAAAAAAAAAATTCTTGTATTTTCTTATATGTTGAATCTTGTTTTTCCTCCTCCCATCCGCTTTCTCTTTTTTCCTGTTACATCCCTCCTCACATACTGTATTTTCCTCCTTTTTACTGTATCCTCTCCTTCAATTTCCTTTTCTTCCCTCTTATTTTTAACCTCTCCCTTTTCTCTATTCTCCATCCTCGTCTTTTTGTCTTTTTCATCTTTTGTTCACCCCATCTGCTTTGTTTTATTTCTTTTCCTTGTTTCTTTTTCCTTTCCTCTCCCTCCTCTTTTCCTCCTATTTTATTTCTTATTTCCTCCACCTCTCTCTATTCTCTCTCTCTCTCTCTCTCTCTCTCTCTCTCTCAGTTTGGGGTGATGGTGGGAACATTAACTCGGGGTGGATCTATTAATTAGCGGGCGTGGGCTTGGCGGGGGAGCGCATAACCCAGCGCGCGCTCGTCTGCCTTACTTCATTTGAAATCGCTCTGTCGATGCGCTGGCGATAAATCAGTCTTCCAACGAGCTGAGCCCTGGACTAATTATCCGACCAGACTGATAGAGAGAGAGAGAGAGATTAAAAGAATGTGTGATGTTGATATAGATGCAAGATAAGATGGACATCAGGAGGGACCCGGAACGTGTGTGTGATTGTGAGTGAGGTCATGTAGTGAAGTTTGGGTCATAAACACGAATGTTGTGTGTAATAAAGTATGTGTGTGTATGGGTGTGCGTGTGTGTGTGAAGGACTAGTTGGCCAATGATCACAGTGTGAGCTGCCACGTGCCGCCCCGGAGTCGCGTACCGATAAATGGCCTCCCAACAGTCGGTCTCATTTAATGCCGCGCGCCACTAAATACCTTCCCCTTCCCTTTACTTACTACAGACATACACACACACACACACACACACACATATATATATATATATATATATATATATATATATATATATATACACATATATACACACACACACACACACACACACACACAGGCTCATTTACTTTCTCTAATATATTTCATTTTTAGGAATTCTTCCCGGAGACAATGAATGCAGAAAAGATCAAGAAGAGAGAGAGAGAGAGG
>JAAGKR010001931.1:67500-96558 GCA_011419295.1 Clarias macrocephalus
TTTAAAGAACTTTTTTTTATCAAAATGCGACAAATCCAAAATGATGATGTTTCCGCTGTAGAGCCAGGACAATTTATACTTGATACTTGATTTTTAATTGATAATGAATTATTTCCTGTATGGAACGTTAACTTTTTATTGTATTTTATACTGTATAAGTTTGGCGAGTTAACATCTAAAAGTTGGTTAGTGAAATAAATCATGAAATGCTGATAAGATTCCCACACGTACAGTCATTCTAAATCTCGGCACCCCTGTAGTAACTATAGTAACTCAGTTACTCTGGTCTCATACATTCAAGTTCTGGTAATTCCTCAAATCTTCAGATTTCACCAGGAAAGGCATTCCATTTTGCATATCTAACTTTTTCTTTTTCAAACTTCTTCCCTTTGTGTGGCCAGCTGTATCTGTGTGTGTGTGTGTGTGTGTGTGTGTGTGTGTGTGTGTGTGTGTGTGTGTTGAGTGGGATCGATAGCGGGTGTGTGAAGGAGTGTTTATGATGATGAATGGCCTGTAGTCTTGAGCGCAGCACCGCACTCGAGCACATGATTCAGTCTGACGGAGCTGTCATGTATCCTAATACAGCTATACACACAGACAGTAAGAGAGAGAGAGAGAGAGAGAGAGAGAGAGAGAAGGAAAAAGATAAGCATTTCAGTTCTATTAAATAAAATCTGCCTGAAATATCTTGCGTAGTTTAAAATGTGAATTATTTACGCGTCACATATTGAATGTAAAAAGCTAACACATGCAACCAGTGATATGTAAAGTTATTACTCATGATACAAGCAATAAAATCAAACCAGACTCCTTTGACCTGTTTTTAGATGAATGAAGATGATATCTTTTTTTTTTGGATGGGGGAAGAAAATCCCGGAAGCATCGTCAGAGTAGAACAGGAAAGACAAAATGAACCCTTATCGAGATTCAAATGGGAAAAAGAAGAAAGACAATAGAGGAGACAGAGAGGTCAGCATAAGGAACGTGTAAAATGTCTAACTATACAGAAGCTACAGCAGAGACAGCCAGGTTCTGTCACATATCAGTGTGTGTTTGTGTGTTTAATTGCACCATTATGGATACACAGGCGCGACCTCAGGTGCTGCCGATTGACTGTGCTAAAAAAAAAAAGGGAAATGCTTAACCACACTAATCCATGTAAAGTGTCGTTATGGCACCCGAGCAGGGACAGCCGTGGCATTCAACACACTCAAACCCATTTCCAGATGATTCTCAGAGTCTGATTCTGTCTTGTACTTAAATCCCAGATCTTTCACATGTAATGTGTGGTTGTAAAGAAACAAAGAAAGATGTTCATTGAAGGAGTCTTCAGTTTCAGCACTTTGTAACAGCCTAACTTATGGATGTTCATTAAACTGGTCTGTGGCGTAAGAGGAATAAAAGACTTCGACTGTAAATATTCTCATGTTGTGCGGCCAGACCAGACTTCCTAAATAAAAGCTTTTAGATTAAATTCCCTAATAATTTTACGAGGAGTTTGGTCTTTCTTCCAGGTCGTGATCTAGGCAGCACCACGCTTCCAGGTTACCCTCCTCACGTTCCTCCAGCCGGCCAGGGAAGCTACTCCACCCCGTCGCTCACAGGAATGGTGCCCGGTGAGTCCCCTCAAGCTCTCTTTACCTGACTAATCGGATCAGTATTTTTAGCTTTCCGTGAGTCTTTGCAAAGAATTGGACCTCTCTTCGTAGAAGTAGTTGTCTGCTTGTGTCACTTTAGCATCTCTGCCACTGAGGGTACCTATTGATCAACATAAACCAATGAAACCCTAACCAAACTCAATTCGTTCTTTGTTTTGTTGTCCAGGACTCTTTGCTATCAGCTCTTTCTTCGTCTCCTCTTTTTCACCCCTGCTTTATTTCTGCCGAGGTCCCTGTGGGAGGTGCGCTTGTCTTTGCCACTTCCTGTCTGCCAGGTTGACAGCACTCCCAGGGGGTTCTGGGACGTTAAGAAAGGAGGGGGGGCGGGATGGAGGGTGACGGACAGTTTAAAGGGGGGGGGGGGGTGTATTTGAGTTCTGAGCCAGGACGGAAGGGCCATTAGGCCCCAGTCTCACAGCTGTCCCCTCTCAACATCAGTAATTTGTTTTTAATGAGAATCATCGCTGACCCTTGACTAATTCATTCATCCATTCTCTCGCTCGCTCCGTTCTTCTCCTCCAGCTTTGCTTACGGTTCCGCCTGCTGCCGACTTCACAGCCAACACAGAATTTACAAACCCGCAGAGATTTGGCCTGACACCCAGACACAGGAAAAGTGTATTTTATTTGGAGCAACAGTGTCACCCTGCTGTCTGTCAGTGGCTTGACTCGTTAACCGCTCTAAAACTGGTCTCATTAAGAAGAAGATGCACTTGTAGACAAAATAAAGACAAGAATGGTACAAGCTATGAAATCCTGGCTAAAATTTTGTGCCAAAGATTGTTTCTTAGATTTGTGCAAGTCAATTAGTTAACGTTTGTTGAGAACTTTCCCTACAGTGGAATTCCCACTAGCTCTCAAGTGTTATTGATTTATAGGGTTAACGGGTAGGTCTAAGTGTGAGTGAGTATTGTGATGCACTGCTTGGCTTTAAAGCTAAAGTTCCCAAGTGGTCAAGGGTTGAACTAGATGAACATAATGTATCATGGCTAAACTGTGGGCAAGACAAAAGACTTGAAGAAGATGTGCATTCTTAAATATTTAGCAGCATTGCAAAAGTAAGCTACTACTCCTGCTAAAGCTAACTATATCATAGGTGGAACATGAGAAAAATTATGATTATTAAGTATATCAGGACCAAATTGTGGGGAATACTAAACAATAAACCAAAGCACCTTGAACTCAACACTCTTGAAGAAACCAACCAAAGCACTTGACCAATGCTAATGCTAAAGATTATCCTCATCGTAGGTGCAGTCGAGAAAGGTCATTAAGAAATTAAGGAATACTCAGCAAATGCTTAAATGAGGCTTTAAAAGTTAATTTCCATCACAAGTGCAACCAGTGGAAAGAGGGGTCGGTAGCAGTATATATCTGAGGTAAAGTGTGGGAATTCTTATTAAAAGATAAAATGTGGCAAACAGTAGGAATGTAGAACTGTTCATAACATTTCTGCTTGTTCTTATGAATGAAGTACCTTGAGATACTTCTGCAGAGAATGCTCAAGGTCCTGAAGCTGTTCACACCTTTCCTTGCCACCTTGACAAGTACCCCCTTATCCCTCTCTTGCCTTTTACCACATCCCAGTCTTCCTTAAGGCTTCTTAAATAAACAGCGCCATATAGGGATTGTTGTAAGCGTACTGACTGTATTAATGACACCAAATACCCTACCTTTCTCTTAGTAAAGAATTTATTGCTCTGGACATGGTGTCCCCTTGAACAAATGCGGCTTGCATCTAGAACAGGAGACACGATCGGTTGTTCATCTTTGGTAACCATTTAATCCTGGTTCCGGCCTAAGAATGATCTGGAAAAGGTTCATTGGGAACAAGGTGGGAATACAACTTGCATTAATCTATTCCTAGAACCCATGTATTCACATCCTTGGGCAATTAAGTTTAGCCATTTCACCAATCAAGGTGTTTTTTGGAAATGCTTAAAAGAGGAAGCTGAAGAACCAGGCGCAGATCCAGTTCCATGCACAGTAGCACAGGCTAAGGATCGGATCAGGGGCCCTGGAGTGGTGTTGCGGCAATGCTACACACCGCACCATCAGTCCTTCAAAAACAAAATGACAATAGATAATGGTTAGAAATAATTAGCAGATGGTTGGACAAGTAAGAGCGAAAAAAAATACATTAGAGAAAAGGTAACATCTTGTTACCCAGGCTTATGAAGTTTCTTTCAGTATTTAATGCCATGTACCATGATTCCCTTGATCTTAATTAAAAAATGAGTGTCTTAATTATGTCATTATTTTAAAATCTCAACAAGAATAATGACATAGTATGAGAACGTGGGTGTGTGTAGGGGGGAAGTCTACCAAAAATGTTAATAAAAACGCTGTAAATATCAGTTTGAGGGAATAAATCGATTACCGCACCTCTCCCTGGATCTTTTTTACTCTTCATCCCCTACTTTATTCCTCTGTGTATCGCTTTTTACGCCTCTCTTTCTGTCTCGCTCTTGCTCTCTTTCAGCAGGGGGCTGACACGCGGTGGGAAGGGGGGCCACGAAAGCAGCCAGGCAGAACCGACAGAGCCTGAGATGGAGGGAGGAAGCGAGAGAAAGGGAAAGCTTGTGGCAGTCAGTGAAGGGAGAGAGAGTTCCCTAGAGAGGGAGAATGAGAGAGAGGAAACTAGTGAAGCAACGGAGGAGAAAAACCATCGCAAATTGACACTTGCACTCGTTCGATAGTCGTGGAGTTTTACACACTCCCACCACACGCACTCTTTCTGAATCTGTCTCTTGTGCACACACAAGTCCTCATGGTCTTCTTTGGTGTTCCTCATGGCAGGGGGCGAGTTCTCGGGCAGTCCTTATTCCCACCCGCAGTACTCCACGTACAACGAGTCATGGAGGTTCGCCAACCCGAGTCTGCTGGGTAAACACACACTTGCACACATATACACACTTCTTACCTGTACAGCTCTTGCCCTGGGTGTTGTAGAGCCCAGAACCAGGACCTTCAGTAAGCATTCCATCCTGGTCAGGGTTGTGTTGGATCCAGGAGCTTATCCTGGATGGATGTCCTAGTATAAGTTGGGCGTATAATCATTTCCAGATTTACACCTAGGACAATTTATCTTAGCCAATCCATCTACCAGGGCAGTTTGTGGAAACAGAGACCCTGCATGGTATTTGCGGGTACATTTACATCATTCCATCTAAGACTGCACTCCCGTCTCTGATAATTTAATCTAAACAGACATAGCCCTTCATTTACAAGCAACTTTGATGCAAGAAATCACAAAAGCATTCTAAAAAAACTTGACATCTTTCCCTAGACCTCAATTTTTTCATACATTATGGGAATATATGAACCTGTATCACTTCTTACCGGATGGTGTATGTGTTGTGTCGTCTATTCACAGTGTTCCAGCAGGAGTATGGTTCTCTTCTAGGCTCAGAAAGAGCAGCTTCTTCAGGCCTTTTTCCCAGCCAGACCACACAACCTGCAGGTACGCTAAACTCACCTCCCCCCCACACCACAATATGGACAAATACTCAAACCGTGTCTGTCCGTCTGCTGCAGTAACCCTATTTACACATTCATCTACAACTACACAGTTAAATTTGTGTAAAACACCAGAACTTCCTCCATCTATTTATCCATCTCACTCTCTTATCACCTCTCCTTTCTTGTCCTCCTTCCATCCGTCCTCTAATTTGTGTCTGATGGAGAAAAACTGGCAGTTTTTTTTAAGTCAGTGTGATACTAAAGGCTTTTCATCTTTAAGAGGTCTATCAGCACTTAATGCCAGCACACACTGATCGAGACGGATGTCTGTCTTCGCGTCTAGAAATGGGTTTCTTCCTGCAAAGGATAATGACTTGAGAGCTCAGTAAGAATAACATCATGGAGTAAGACAGGTGGAGTGCCGTGGTCCTCTTCACCATGGCATTTTTTAAAACAGCACTACAATGCTGTTTTTATTGCAATAATAATTAAATAATAACTGATTTAGTTCTATTTTTAGATAAATATTTCATAATAATAGTCAAAATCATCAGCATACAAATACCATTGTATACACACACACACACACACACACACACACACACACACACACACACACACACACACAGAGTTTCTGGTCATGTCTTACAGTATTTTAAAGCCAACTGACTCTAAACCCAGAGTCAAATGAAACTAAAACATGTTTACAAAACGCTTCAACATGTTTTCAGGAGAACATTCAGCAGCTGATTCTTTATCCCAGCCAAACAGAAAGATCTGAGCTGCTCATCAAGAATATCTTCTTGAAAAAACATTCCCAAATTAAAAACCAGTTCCAAAAACAAGAACTGATACAATCTTGATTGAAATTGACCACTGACCAGTGATCATTTACTAGCAACACTGGCCACTGAATGGTAACCACTGAACATTGACCAGAGACCATTGATCAGTACCATCAGCTACTGACCATCAGCTAATGAAAATTGACCAATGAACACTGACCAGTGATCCTTGACCAGTGACTATTGAGCAACGACCAGTGAGAACTGACTATTAACAATTGACCATTAGCCAATGACCAGTGACCACTGACAAGTGATTATTGGCCAGTGACCATTAACTAATAACCATTGACTACTGACCTGTGACTTTTACCGATTGACCAGTGACCATTGATCAGTAACCATTGAGTAGTGAGCAGCGACCAGTAATCAGTAACCATTGAGTAGTGAGCAGCGACCTATCACTATTGTCTATCCAACGACCACCAGCTTGTCCCTGTTGGGCCCTTGAGCAAGGCCCTTAACCCTCAACTGCTCAGATGTATACTGGGATAAAAATGTAAGTCGCTCTGGATAAGGGCGTTTGCCAAATGCCCAAAATGTAAATGTAAATGACTAGTGATCACTGACCAGTGATGAACATACAGTAGATGAGTAACCACTGACAAGTGACCATTGATTAGTAACCACTGATCAATGAGAATTGACTAATAATCAGTAATATCTGACCAGTCACCAATAGTGATCATTGACCAGTGACCACTGACTATAGACCATTACCTATAGTCAATGACCACTATAGTCATTGACCACTGACGATAGACCATTACCCATTAACAGTAAACATTTACCAATGTACAAAGCGACCATTTCTCCCCTAACCCACATAACCCTATGGTTTTGTCCTCCAGGATCTCCGTATTACTACGGCGCAGCCACACGGGGTTCAGGACCTGCAGCTACAGCCACGGCCAGCGCCTACGACCGCCACTGAGAGCAGGGGGAAAAAAAGAGAAGAGGAAAAGAGAGAAAGGAGAGCTACATGGACTGAAGGCGAGGAAAGACATTCAAATAAAGAGAGAGAGAAAGAGAAGACTACATCTTTTACACAGTCACTCTGAAGCTTGCGTCCGTTTGCTTGTGCAGCCATGCTGGTCCACACACACTCATACAGACCTTAATCACCAGGATCTCCACTAGAACATTAGTATTTTAAACCCATTACGCTAGCTAGCGCCTGTTTCTAATTCTAGCATCAAATTAATGAGACTAAGACGTAGACGATGAATCAAAGCGAATGAACTGCACAGAATTGTCTTATTTATAAAAGGCGGAGCGTGGAAGCTCCTCCTCTCTTTCTCTGTGTAGATAAATGCTCTTTACTCGTGTACAAACAGCCCTGTACGTTAGTCAGATTTAAAGCTATTTATGATGGAGACAGAGTAATATATATCAAATAAAAAAATTTAAAAAACAAATGTATGTGTTAAAGTTTACCGCGGATACAGGCGTCCAGGAGGAGACGCTTTTTAAACAGGAAAAACATGAATAATAATAATAATAATAATAATAATAATTTCAGCATTTTTTTTGATGGGGGAATAAAATTCCAGTGATCCTATAAGATCTACAAGACCGGAGAACTTTTGTGAAAAAAAAGACGCACAGCCATTTTTATGAAGTCGTCTCTGGATACAAGCCAACGTCACTGGCTGGAATGAAAGGCTTTGTAGGTGATTAGGTAGCATTACTTCTCTTAGTTTGTTGTTGTTGTTGTTTTTTTAAAACCGTAATGAGGCTGTGATGGTCTTATGGCTGATTTCATCGCAATGCAGATAAGGAGGAATAAACCCCGGCCCGTGAAGGAACAGGAAGTTGATAAGTGTAAGGTACTAAATCTAATCCTGTAGCGCTTGTTATGTTAAAACCTACGCTCGTCTTATTAATTAAACAAAACGTTAAGAGGGAACCCCGACAACGACAAGCCCTCGTACCCAGAAAAAGCTTCTTTTTCTGTTTTTCTTTCCCCACCGGAGAACGTGCTGTCAGTCTCCTGAACCTCCCCAGAGATCCGCTTCACGACAGTAAGCACAGAGACAAATCATTCAGCGTTTTATGTTCTTCCCTCTCTTTCTCTCTCTCTCTCTCTCTCTCTCTCTCTTTCTCTGTCGCGCTTTTCCCCTCCGAGAGCTCGTTCTTTCGTTCTGCGCCGAGACAATGCATGAATACCGTGGTGAAGGCCTTAGCGGACTCAAACGCAACCTGTACATAGCGCCATCGCGACAAAAAAAAAAAAAAAAAAAAAAAAAAACCCGTCCCCCGTCGAAGATGTTACGGTACGGCGATCGTTTTACTGCCACGCAAGCTTTTTTGGATCCCAGTATTCGTCTATATCTAACTTTAGATTCTAGTCCATGAGGAAAGACCGTGTCCTTTATTTAGCTATCGTTCGTGGTGTGTGTGTGTGTGTGTGTGTGTGTGTGTGTGTGTGTGTGTGTGTGAGTGTGTGTGAGTGTTTTTTTGTTTTCTTTATTTCCTTCTCGTTTTTCGGATACGCCGTGGATTTCCGAGTAGCTTTTTACCGAGTGGAGAACATTTCAGTAGGTTTAGTAGTCACGAACACCAAAACTTTTGACGTGAAATGTGGAAAAAAAACAAAAAAAGAATACTATATCTATGAATATACAATATATATAAATATATATAAAGACTGATAGTTTTGACTTTTTTATGTTCCTGAACTGTAACGTAGCATTAGAAATACCTTCCTTTGTAAACCTTAAGTTGCGCGTGACGCAACTCTAAAGAAACCCTTGTTGCCGCTCGCCACGGCGTTCCCGGCGACCTTTGAACCTTTTTAGGCATTACGAGGCATTATGAACCTGAAGTACACCAGCTGAAAAATCGAGGACAGTGCCTTTACTTTTTCTATCGAGTCATCCCGAATGACCACGCGTCACTAAAATACAAACACAAGGTCATAGGACCCCGCCAATCACCAGATCCAGCAGTGCCACCCGACCCGACCGGACGTGTGTTTCAGGCTGAAGGAAATGAATGCAGATCTTTGAAATCAGAGAGACTCATTAATCAATCAATGAATCAGTAAATCAATCAATCACCCGAACACACGGATTAAACCAAACGAACCAGGACAGGTAGAAACGTCTAGCGTCTTACAACACTGTGGTGTTTTCACGAAACAAAAACAGGACAAATTCAAATTTTGTTGACTTTTATATATAATACGTAACTTTGGACCGGAACGTGTCCTTGTAATTGAACCAAGTTTGGTGATGTGAATTCTTACGATTTTAGGAATTTCAGCAAGCAAGGATGTTTTCCCTTGATTTCATACTGCGGACAGGTACTGTATAAAGTTAACCCCGCCCCCTTTTTGCAAACCGAATCGCGTCGGTTGTCTTACGAATTAACAATCACGAGACGAGGATAAAAAAAAAATCATGAAAAATTTGCGAGAATTTGTGCAAGAGATGGCGATGATGTATTTAGTTTTTTTGTATCGAGACTGAATGGAATGACGAAAATAAAATGTACGAAATTTTTTAAAACCTTTGTAACCTTTGTAATGTGTAATCAATTCATTCAATTTCATTTTCAATACTCCTCACACATGACACAAAACTAACTCCATTGCCTTAAACACAGCGTTCTTGCGTAATAACCGCCCCTCCGACTGTAGACGCGTTGCATTGCCATCGGTTTGACCCCGCTGCTTAAACCCGGAGATCCTCCCAGTGCTCCCATTGGCTCAGAGGACGATGATTGACAGTTCTGGCGCTGAACAGTAACACAAAGCCGGCTTTAACTGGTATGGTTCCTGCCCTTCCCGTCAGCCCCTTTCAAACACGTACAGTACACACATGTAGTCCTTTTGTCCTCTGGTGGGTTGTGAACACGCTCCCCCCCCCGCCCGCCCCCTGTATCCCTCCCTCCCCACGGGGACGCTCCAAACCTGCTGTGCCATCAAAACCTGACGTCCACGTTCTCGCCTTCTCTCCACTCCTCTTAATCTCATCAGTCGTTCCTAACCCACTTCTTCAGGATTAAACCTATTACAACTATTGGATTTGTTGTTCCTGAAGAGAGAGAACGATTTCGGGATGAGACGATAATTTCATAATTTGGAAAAGGGAATATCTTTCCATATTGCCTGCAGCACTTCTTTTGAGCACAGCGTTATTTATCTACGTATTAAGCGGTTTCACACCTTACTCATAATATGTGTCTAATGACAGAGTGATGCGGCGGTTGCGCCTTTACCGCCTCGTAGATCGCTAACTAGCCCGCGACTGCGTCGTGTAACTGCATTGCATTCTCCGCCCAACATTTGCATCGCAGCTCTTTGTTTGCTATTTGTTTTTATTAATATGATGTTCAACGTTGTAAGAGTGAGTTCACGAGAACCATTGCGCAGCAATTAAGCTCCGTCGTAAAGATAACAAGGTGACGTCAGGGTGGCGTTTGAACGCTAAATTCTCTTGAAGATTGGCGGCAGAATCACAAAACACTTATTTAAAGTGTTTCAGGGTGGAATTTAATCATTTAAAGCTTGAACAAGAATGAAGTGAAAAAACATTTTGAAAAAAAAAAGTGGGATTTGCATGTCCCATGCTGAGGAGCGGCTACGGAAATCCCTTGCCTGCTTTACATCGGGTTTGTCGCGCGGTTTGGGTTCTGGAAGTCAAACTCGGCTAATCGAAACAGCGTATCAAACCGAAACAAACAAACCGGAATTACATTACATTACTTTCGTCAAAGAGTCGACTAGTATCCCATAATCCAATTCAGAATCCATTAAAAAAAAAGAGGGCTTGGGTTTTTTTAAATAAAAACAAATATATATATATATATATAACTTTTTCTACCCAGTCTACTAGTCAATTTCACGCCGCCGCTAATCAGTTTCTAAGGCTTCCTGACAAAATAACGCGACTAAAATCGACCGACCTTATCGTGGCCTTCTGAGTACAATCCGAAGTTCTGTCTGTAATTATCCTAATTTCCTAATAGACCCTCCTTTCTCCTTTCCTGTTGGATTGATACAAAATTTTTGTACTGATTTTTTGAAATAAATAATATTTAAACAAAAAAAAATCTTAATAAAAGAGTCACGATGGGAAACGCTCTGAAAGCATGGCAATCGGTTCAAAACACAAGAAATTTGAAACAAACAACCCTCAGTGTAGAGACATATCTGTAGCGCCCACCAAAGCTAGAGATACCCATTTAAAACAAAGAGAAAAGACAAGAAAAGAAAAATGGACATCCCATCATAATATGAAGGAATTTGAAACTAGGAATCGCTTCTTTAAGAAATGTGTATGTTTTTTATTGAATTTTCTAGTAGTTACGAAGAACAAATCTCTGTGTTTTGTTTGTTTTGTTTTTTTTCCCCTCTGCGTGCTGTGTGTCGTCTTAATATTTGAATGTATTTACTGCGGTACAAAATTTGCCAAAGATACCATATCACGTGTTTTGTTTGTAATTCTTTTTGTTTATAAGTTTGTTTTTTTTCCAAGTCAGGCCATGAACTGAAAATAATTGTTACTGATTGTATGTTTTTTGTTTGTTTGTTTGTTTGTTTGAGATAATTTTGGTATTGCTAATGTTATGATTATTCTAATTATTCGAAGATTCAGGGTTATTTTATGTTCGAATTGTCGATTTGAATTATCTGGCATTCGTCCTGAGCCCTGAAATCAGTCCAGGGTTAAATAGGCTACTAAGTGTACGTGCAGACGAGTGAGTGTTTGTTTGTGCATTATCGATTTATGTACCTGTAATGTGAAATGAAAAAGTAATTATTTGTAAATATTTGACATAATTTTATTGGTTCATCGGAATAAAGGTAATTTTTTTAAGTTCACAAGTTCACGCATTTTGCTTGTACAGTTTCTCAGTAGTGATATTTATTCCTGCATTTTATTTTTTATTTTTTGTGAAATATCAAATGGATGTATGAATGGATGAGTTTTAGCTACGATATTTATCGACAATAAATTCTTTTTAAAAAGTTACCTAACGAAATTCTGTAAACTGCAAATTACAGGGAGTAAATGAAACAAGCAGGAAAACAAAAATGTACTTTTAAAAAATTCAAAAATGATATAAAAAAATTATCATTGGAAATTGGAAAGTAATTAAAGAAAACTTAATAATTTTAATCAATAATAATAATTTTTTTCTGTTGCATTTTGTTATGAGTCACAGCTTGTATATATGGATTACTTTGTTATAAAAATATATAATATTAATAAAACTACTAATGAAAGCATTTTCAAACATTGATTTATTACACCCTAATATCTAAATACAAGTAAATATATTATATTAATAAATTGCACTGCCTGGCCAAAATAAATAAATAAATAAATAAATAAATAAAAAGTCGCCATTTTAGAAGGGTCACATTACTGGGTTTCACCAAGCAAAGAGAACAACTAAGGAGATTTGAAATGACTGGAACTGGGTTAAGAACACTTCAACACACAAAACCTGGAGGGATCGCTCTGAACCATGGACTGTGTGGAAATCATGAATGGAGGTCACTGAAACACCTGGTGAAGTTGTATGATTAAAAAATTAACAGTAACAAACATACCTATGTTTAAAAGTGATAGTAAAAGTATTTCCATACACACACAATGTGATGAGGACTCAGGATTGGGACTAAACAGCCGTGTCGCCCACTGTACACGGTGCCTCTGGAAACGGGGTTATGATCTGGCGTTGCTTCAGTCGCTCAGGTCTAGACGACCTGTGGAAACACTCTCTGTAAAGCTGCTTTACTGAAATTAAGATACAAATACTGTACAAATAAAAAAATTTAGATTTACAGCTTTATTAAGCTAAACAGCTCACTGAGTCACTAAAACTTCCCCAAAGTCATATTCATAAACTATGAGTCACTGATTTGATCAATTCATGTCAAATGATTCCCTGATTTGTTAAACACATAGCCGACAATCCATGTCAACCCACTCACTGATTCACAAGCGATTCACTCAATTCATGTCCAATTCTCACTATTCTCAACTAATAATCAAGCAATCTGATACTCCAATGCATTAAATTCATGTCAAAAGACCAGACGAATCATTCAATGTTATTCTCCGATGCACTCAATTCATGTCAGGTCATTCACTGATTGACTAAATTCATTAAACCTCTCACTGATTCACTAAAATCATGTCAAATGATTCAGTAACTCTTTAAATTTAAATATGATTTATTGAGTCACTAAATGAATGATTCACTGATTCAAGAATTTAATTTGAGCCGTAATAAACTGAAGTATCTGTATGTTTGAACAATGCCTGTATTCAAGTCATAGGATTCAATGATTCCTTAAACATGTCAAACGATTCACTGATTCACTATATTTAAATACAGAGGTGGGTAGTAATGAGCTACATTTACTCCCTTACATTCACTTGAGTAACTTTTCGAAATAGTATATTTCAATAATAATAATAATACTTATAAATAATGTACTTATTATTATATAATAATGTACTTATAGTAATGTATTCATACATTACTATGAGTAGTTTTACCGCACCATACACTTTTTACTTTTACTTGAATAGATTTGTGAAGCCGCTACATTCGGCTACACTTTACTTTTCTAAACATTTATTCTACACATTCGATTTTCTTTGTGTTTGCCAGAGAAATGCAGCCGGTGGACCGACCATGTGACTATGTTTCACCAATCAGGTGTAGCAACAATAATCACACGACTCCGTTTGACCAATAACAATAATTGAAAGAGTCACATGACCACACAGAAACTTGCTGAAAAAAAAAATCTTCAGCCGTGTTAGACAGCGAACGAAATCTTGAAAAAGCAAATGAACAGCTTCATAAAGGGGATGTTTTCTCTGTCTGCCAAAACATACAGACATATAAAATGAATATAAAATCAGCATATAAAAACTCGACATCTAACCTGAGGAAACATGTCTCGGTTAGTTTAGCTGTTTTATTTAATGTTCCAATCTTAACATATATAAATAGCAAATAAACTAGAGGCTAAAAATATAATATTTTCTTACATTTGTTCTGCTGGACACCGTGTATGTAAAGTGAGACTCTTGTACACATGTTCACATTGATTGGTCAAACGGAGTCATGTGATGATTGTTGCCACACCTGATTGGTGAAACACAGTCACATGGTCGGTCCACCGGCTGCATTTCTCTGGCAAACACAAAGATTAGCTAATGCTATTTTCTGCTGAGTCATTTGCAGGGCGACTGAATATACAGTAAATCTTACACAGGAAATAGTTACACTGTTCACACATACTACAGTAGGGATTTATTTCAAAAGCTTTATGTTGGGAAAAAGTGAGATTAGGACATTTGTGTTTCTTATTCCTTCATTTGCTATTTTGTAAAAAATTACATTTTTATTCACTTATTTGATTTTATTTATTTTATTATTTGGAAATGTCAGAATTACATTACGATGAAACAGTTTTTTACTCTTACTTGAGTAATATTTTGGACGACTACTTTTTACTTCTACTTGAGTAATATTTGCTTGAGTACAATTTTTGGTTACTCTACCCACCTCTGTTTAAATCAAACAATGATTCATTGATTCACTAAGTTTAAGTCAATTGATTCACTTTGCCAGTAAATTCCTGTCTTTCCATTATTCATTTTATTAATTTTATTTAATTTGATCTTAATTTCAGTTGAAATCAAATCATATGATCCAACTCATTAATGTCAAATACTTTACCGAATGAAACATAAAACATTTACATTTGGGCATTTGGCAGAAGTTCTTATCCAGAGCGACTTACAAAACTGCTTTCTACTGGATAGATCCTTACCCTGGGTTGCTAGGTTACTAATCACCATGCTAAAAGTGCCTCCGAGTGGCTGCCCGGGTGGTGCTGTAACCTCTCGCAGCCGGAGGTCTAGAGAGAGCTGATTGGCCGAGCTCTCTCAGAGGGGAGGGATGAGAGGTACTTAGTGCTCCCACATTAATCACAGCTCTACAGCCAGTCAGGGGCGTCTGTGAGCTCATGCAGCGGAGGGAGCGGATAGCGCCGTCCTCCGAGTGTGTTACGCCGCCCCCAACGGTGCGCGAGCGAGCAGTACGAAAAGATGCGGTCGGCTGGCGTCACGTGGTTCGGAGGAAACACGCGATAGTCTTCGGCCCTCCCGGCTGAGTGGTAGTAGTAGGCTTAATGTGGGAGCCCCCTAGTGACGGGGAGGAATTGGACACGACTAAATTAGGGAGAAAATCGGGGGGAAATCCCCCCCCCCCCCCCCCCAAAAAAAAAGTACCATCAGTCAATCCTGTTGGGAAGGGGTATTTTTTTCTTTTGGTGGTGTTGGTGCGGGGTAATTAACCCAAACATCTAAGAAACAGATAGGTCTTTAGTCATTGTTTACTAAAGGAAGTTTATTCCACCACCTACTATAAGTGCCAGAATAGAAATCAGTCTAGACGCACGTCTTCCTCGATTGATATTCCTAACAAATGATTTCAAAACTAAATCCTTCATTTCCTTGCTTCTCAACTTGCACTATTTTCATCATGTCGTTATTAATTATTACGTAAACAATACTAATACTATAACTATAACCAGAAACCGAGCAGTGCCGCAGACACGAGCGATCCCGTGAGCTCATCCTTAAATTCCAAGACGTTAATGCAAATTAAAGCTATCATTTCAGAGCCGAAACTCTCCAGTGTTTCTCTTAAGTCCCTGTCTGGTGTGTGAGACCGAAGGGAGGTTAAAGTCATCTAGCATGAGTTTGAATATTCCTGCCCCCCTGTGCTGGGAGAATGGAGCCTGCCCACGCTGATCATTTGGCTGGTGGCCCAGTCCACAGAAGGCTGAGACAGGGGGGTGATAATGGGGCACAAGCGGCGACACAGTGACAACACGACACACACGTGGAAAACAGCTTCGACCCAGCTGGATACAACTCCGCACTGGGCTTGGATTTGGGCATTTGCCCGGACTTCCATCACACACACACACAGACGTGAGTACACATGGCTTTGGGTCAGTGCCCGATTTTGGGAGAAATTCCCACGCTTGGGTGCTTGCCCAGTTTGGAGACAGTGGCAAACTGTGATTGCCGTGCACTTTGGGTCTCGGCCAAAACTCATGATGAGAACGTACTCTTCAGGGATTAGACTGGTGTTTATGTGTGTGTGTGTGTGTGTCTGTGTGTGTGTGTTTTATACTTCTGCTTTCCAGATAACAATTTCTATCTCTTTCTCCTCTAACAATTTTGACAATTCGTCAGAATAAAGGTTCATCATGAGGACTCCTAACCATCCGGAGAACCCTTAAGGAAGAGTACAGTTGGTCCAAATCACCAGGTTCTAAGTATTTATCATTATACACGAGTAGTGTGAGGTTATATGATTCAAAGGAAAAATTCCGGGTCAAGACCAAAGGGTAGTCCAACTAGGGACTGTTGATGCCAGTGCTGTATTTAGTCCCATTTTACAACCAGGGTAGATCTCCAGTCAACATTCACACATGCATTCTTACACAACACGGGCAATTCGGGAACGCCAGCTAGCCTAATTTGCATGTCTTTGGACTGTGGGAGGAAACCGGAGTGTCCAAAGGAAACCCACCAAGCATAGGACGAAGACCAGAAGCGAGAATCAAACCAGGATCTGGAGGTGTGAGGCCACAGTGCTAACCACTACTCCAACATGCCAACAATGTCAAGCTGCAGGCAGGAATGTTTGAAAGATGTAGTTCTAGTCGCCTGTTTGTGGAAACATGGAGATCCGTCAGTATTTGTTGAAACCTAACTTCTCCGCTTGCCTCAATCTACCGCAGCCGTCCGCTAGGTTCTGAATCATTTGCTTCGACAAATCGCAAAATGTTTATATCCGTCCCTCCCCTCCCCTTTGTGGAAAAAAATAATTAATTGCATTCCGAACTTCTGAGCAGCGCCGAGAGTTACTCCGCGGACTAAAATGAATCATCCAAGTTCGACAAATTGCCCCCTTCCCTTATTAAACTCGCTCTTCAAGCCTGATTAGATAAATAATTAAGACATTTCCATTTTTCGTGTCTGTTTTATTTGCGCGAGAAGAAAGCGAGCAGAAGGAATAGCCATTAGGGGGACAGGAAGCCGCGCAAATTAACGTCACTCACCGAGTGTGTGTGCGCCAACCGGGTGCTGGGTGTAATAGGGACGTAATTGCGAGAGTCTTATTAAGACAGGGGCTGGATGTTCAGGTGAAAACACACACACACACACACATAGAAAGAGAGAGAGAGAGAATCGTTGTTACTTCAAGAACTGCCTGTGGGGTGTAGTATATACACCCTTACCACTTGATTAGTAAAAGAAGTCTCTCACACACACACACACACACACACACACACGGACAGTAGAGGTTAAAAGGTGAACAGCATCTCCCAGCATCGAAGAACATCTCGCTGTAATTAAGCAGAAGTTCAAACCGAAGTCCTCAACTTTTATATGGCTGCTTTTTTTTTTTCTTTCGCCAAAGTTAAGCTAAAAATAACTTCCTCAAAGCCGTGTCACAGGCCACGCCGAACCTCCATGACCTAAGGTCACGTTTATTATACGGACCCTCGGAGGCTTTCAGTGCTTGAGTCAATGTTTGTATGTGTAGATACACTAAAATGTGATGCGGTAACCAAATCTGATCTAATAATTAATAAAACAACATAACATTTCTGTTCTTTTTTTACAGAAATTCTGAAAATCTTATTTAGAAAACCATTATTTAGAACAAGAGTGAAATCAGCTGCTGCAAAAATAAACACAAACATGGTAACGCTTTCATCAACCGTTTTGAACCTCTATTAGCATTTGATGCAGTTCCTAGTTCGCACCACTAGGGGCAGTGATCCTGTAACTCTTTGAAGAACTGTACGAGTGCAGTGATTGGGCAAAATGTAAAAATGCGACTACACTAATGGAAATCTGTCAAATAGCAATGCTTCGGTATTGTTGGATATAGAAATATACTTAATGTTTGTATCACGTTTTAGTCGGAAATTAGTCATAAATGAAGCTTTTCTCACCAATACAATTCCTTTCCTCATTTCACACACACTCTTTCAAATGCAAAACAGTCCTAACGTGCTGAAAGTTTTTCCTCCTTGCTTTTCATTCTCATTTCACCCGTCTCGTAACCGGCGCTCACGATGGCGCGAGGGAAGAAAAATGAGAAAGGTGAGCTGACAAGCAAAAGACCCTCTGATCCAGCTGTCTGACCCCCCTCCCTCTTTCACTTTTCCTCGCTCCCTCGCTCCCTCTCTCTGGTTCTCCCAGTGGATTTGTCCTTCTGGTCGAGTTCATGATGAATGGACCTGTCGAGAGAAACTCATCCCAGAGACCCAATTAGAGAGAGACAGAAAAAGACAGAGAGAGCAATGGAGACAGAGGGAGGTGGAATTGAAGGAGGAAGCTAAGAAGCTTACTGGGTGGCCTTACCTGATTTAGCAACGTCCAGCTGTTTGCCAGAGAAGCCTCTGGGTGATCGGCTGTTCACTTTAAACTAACAAAAATGGAAGTGTCCCAAACCACATGCCTGATTCACTACATAGGCTACATAAACACTACAGTCCATAACAAATGTCTCGAAATCATCAATCTTCTAAGGACGTGTCCCAAACCACAGCGTACTAAATCACATATAGTATATACATCATCATCATCAAATTAGGGACTTGTCCCAAACCACACTCCCCAACACAGGCCACTTAAACACCATTATGAAAGCCTTACCATTGCCACGCCAGAGTGGACGTGTCCCAAACCACATCCCATGTTCACTATGTACGATACTTTAAAACCATCACAAATCCTCACTAATAATCAGAATTATGTGGACCTGTCCACCTGTAGGACCCTTAAAAACCAGCCATGTGGAAGTGTCCTAAACCACATACCCTATTCACTATGTAGGACACTTAAAAACCACACACGCCCTCTTAATCTGAGGAATGTGGATGTGTCCCGAACCACATACCAAATTCACTATGTAGGACACCACACACGACGTCCTTAATCAGAGGAATGTGGACGTGTCCCAAAGCACATATCCTATTCTCTACGTAGGACCCTTAAAAACAACCACACACAATGTCTTAATCAGAAGAATGTGGACGCGTCCCAAACCACACACTGTTCGAAACCCCACCGACAATGCCTCACACTTTCCACCTCTGGACATGTCCCAAACGACACACCCTATTCTCCATGTAGGACACATGAAACACCTTTACAAGTGTCTCACTAAACACCATCAATCCAAAGTGGACATCTTTTCACTATATAGGATGCATTAACAAACTCCTTTACACATGTCTCCCTAAACGCCATCAATTAATTTGGACATGTCCCAAGCCACATACCCTAGTCACTATGTAGGACACTTAAAAACAACCAAAAACCATGCTGATCTGAGTAATGTAGATGTGTCCCAAACCCCATATCATATTAACCCCCTATACCATTTAAACACCATCATAAATTTCTCACCACCACCAACTCACTCTGGACGCGTCCCAAACCACACATCCTATACACTGCATACTGTAGGACACATAAATAAACAACATTACAATTATATTCCTGTACATCAACAGTCCACAATGTATCCACACGCCTGTAGGACAATTAAAGACCACCAACAACTATTTTAACCAGACGTGTCCCAAACCACATGTCCTATGTAAGACACCTAAATAAAACACAAAGTCATCAGTCATCAGTCCAAAGTGGACGTGTCCCAAATCACATATTCTATTCACTATATGTAGGGAAATTAAAACTATGACAAACCATGTTCTGAGTAACGTGGATGTGTCTCAAACCACATAGGCGACATAAACTCCATTATAAATGGCTCACCATCACTAATCCACTCTGGACATGTCACAAACCACACATCCTATTCACTACTGCCTAGGAAGCATAAATGAACAGCATAATCAATATCTTACTAGACATCATCACTCCAAAGTGGACACGTCCCAAACCACATACATTATTCACTATATATTATTGCACACTATTAAAAACATCACACGATTTCATCACTGTGGACGTACCCCAAACCACACACCCTATTTACTATGTAGGACACTTAAAAATCACAACACACCCTAACTATTTATTAATTACTAATTAAAGTAATTTGGAAGCGTCCCAAACCACACACCCTATTCACTATGTAGGACACATAAAAAAAAAAAACACCTTTACAAATGTCTCACTATGCATCAGCACTCCAAAGTGGACATGTCCCAAACTATACACGCCATATAAACACCATTATCAACGTCTCATCACCACCAGTACACTCTGGACGTGTCCCAAACCACACATCCTATTCACTACACGGGACACATAACTGAACACCATTACTAATGTTTCACGACGTAACAGCAATCCAAAATGGACGTGTCCCAAACGACACACCCTTTTCCTTACTGAGGTCGCAAAAAACACTCCTTACTCTTTCCCATCCAAAGTGGACGTGTCTCAAACCGCATCTCCTACTCACTGCTGAAATGAAAACCTTTTCAAACGTCTCACTATACGTCCAAAGTGGGCGCGTCCCAAACCATATTTATAATTCGCCGTATTTTATTATAGTACACTACCATGAACTTGTGGACGTGTCCCAAACCACAGCATGTTAATGCTAATACAGGCTGCGTGAACACCATCACGCCTCAAAGGTCCAAATGTGGACGTGTCCCAAACCACACCGATGGCAAACTAAGCTGAGCGCCATAGGTTGTGTGTGTGTGTGTGTGTGTGTGTGTGTGTGTAGTGAATAAAGCATGGATTAGGACACGTCCATCAAGTGTTTACTTGCAGTTTGAAAAGGGAATGAAGTTTGCGTGCAGTTCTCCTCATTATCAATGTAGATGCGTTGTGTGTGTGTGTGTGTGTGTGTCTGCCGAAGTGTGTGTGTGTGTGTGTGTCGGTGTATCATAAAGATTTATTGCATGGAGCCTGCTCATTATCATGAAGACTGGACTGACTCACTCAAGCAGAGAATTAAAATCCCTAATTGTGCTGTCACCCTCTCGCCTGTTCTCGCGCTCTGCCTCTCTATCTGTGTGACTCGCTCCGTGCCACGTCTCTCCCTCCTTCCAGCCTCAACTTCTTCCCTTTGAACGTTACCTCAGCGGCCCGACTCCATGGTGACACGGAAAAGGTTAAAGATGAAGAGCGGGTGTTTGACCCGGACACGGCTACGAACTGGCTAGCTTGTGTTTGGGGAACGTTTTCTTCGTCTCATCCGAAGGACAGATCAGAAAACGGGGGAAAAAAACGATCATCCTGGATGGTTCCTCTTTGGTTAGATGGGATCGTTTGTGTGAATGTGACTGAATACCAAACTATTCCTTTTAAAGTGTTTGTCTTTGACTGTGGATCTGAGGTGAGGTGGATGAAACCTTACTGAATCTCTCTCTCTCTCTCTCTGTTTTTTTTTTCTCCTCTCGCAGCTTCTCTCCTAGACTTGTCAGGAACATTACAGCTTAAACCGACAGGGTTAAGGACCTTAGCCCCTTCTCTCTCTCTGCTCTCTTTGTATGTATGTCTGAGTGTGTGTGTGTGTGTGTGTGTGTGTGTGTGTGTGTGTGTGTGTGTGTGCGCTGCTTGGAATGACAGACCACTGATAAACACACACACAAACACACTTACACACTTAAACACACACACATACACCGAGCGAGAAATCCCACTTGTAAACAGGGAACAAACACACCAATATGACAAAAGCTCGACGGAAATTGAGCGGCATCTGAGGAAAATGGCTTCAATTCACAGCTGAACAGAAAGCTCCTCCAAGACTGGTCCAATTTCCAAGCGTGTGTGTGTGTGTGTGTGTGTGTGTGTGTGTGTGTGTCAAAGAGAATCCAGATAAGGCTTCCCTTAGAAAAAAAAAAAAAAAAGATGAGCCAATTCAACTTATTTAATATTATACAGAACACACTGTATTAAGTGCGTCATATTATCCGTGTAATCCGTACCCGAGTGTGTACTAATATAGTGTCGTACTGGGGACGCGTCACACACCATTTATAGAGTTACAGTATGTGTCCCAAAATACGCTATTCGTTTTGTTGGGCGCATAAGCACCATGTCGAGTGCACTGTGGCCGCGTCCCAAACCACACGCCATGTTCAGTATAAAGACCGGATGAATAAAAACACGAGTCTTGTTTGGACGTGACTCAAACCACATTCAGTGATCCACTCTTAAAGCTACATCCAGGTTGACTGTAGTATAAGAAGTCGCATAAACCTTATCGGCTTACCATGGACTAGATGCATCCCAAACCGTACACTGTTATTCACTATGTAGGCCATACATAGACCTGATCACAAATGTCCACCATTCTTCGGAGGTTTAAGGGTACATCCCATTCCAAAATTGACTATACACCTATCTCTTATGAGTTTGACTTTGGTTGTGTCACAAACCTCAAACCATAATTCTCTCCCTGTAGACCGTATAACGAGACTATAACGGTCCATAGAATATGTGTCCCAAATCACACACCCTATACAGGTTACATAAACTGGGTATCACCTTACAATGTGGACATGGGATTCACTATACAGACCACACACGTGTTCAAGCTGCAAGTCTGAATACTACCATTTAATGGTGGATGTGTCCCAAATCATGTGACCTATTTACTATACACTGATTAAAACCAGCTAAGTTTTGGGTTCCCGTTGTGCCATTCGGGCAGCTATGTTCCCTCAGGAGCCGCTTTTGCGCCATGGCAGTTCCAGGGCTAATTTGAAGTCCAATTTTGAACCAATCCTTTTTCTTTTCAGACCACTAAAGCACCGGCCTTTAGACAGAAAAAACAGTTTCATGGTGGCGCCATCACTTTGCTGGTCTAGAACAAAGACCCACTAACGTCAGGTGCTGGCGGGCGGGATTATCATAACAACTAAAAGCTTGTGTCACATTGTCTCCTTGCACTGTCGTCTTCGTCTAAAGGACAAAAAACTTGACAGAGCTTCCAGAACAAAGCCAAATTATCAGCAGATACTGCGTGAGATGTCTCAACCAAATAATTAACAATCTTGAAAAATGGAAGAAAAAATTACAGAGAACAAAAAATTTGACCTTGGGCGAAGCGGCAGTGGTAATCTGCATTTGGAAAAGCGTAACGAGCGGTACAAATGCTTCCTAGTAATGATGCTTTGATCCTAGAGTAGACTCGCAAAGCCAGGAAAACTGCTCGCAAAGCCTTGCTGAGTATTTCCATCGTGCCTCGGGCTAGCACTGCCGGGAAAGCAAAGACGTACACAGACATGCACAGTGACGTGAACTAGCAGATGGTTTACTTTGGGGGCTCCACAGGACGTCCTGTGTTGTCTGGCATGAGGATGCTGACGACGGATCCTTTGGGTGCTATGGGCTGTTGGTCGAGGCCTCCATAGGTCTACCTTGCTTGTCTACCTCATGCAATGGCTGCTTGATTGGATTGTGAGCTGTGGAGTACAGAGGCTGAGCGTTGGTGCACAGGGTGTTCTGGTGCCTTTCTATTGAGGCCAGTATTTGATTTTTGTCTGTGATTTGTGGGCTTTTCAGTGGGATCGGACCAGGCCTTTGGTCCTCTTGGGAATGAGTGGGCGTCAGTTTACCGGTACATAACTGATAATCAATTTTATTCAAGTCACCTGGAGGCTGCATACGCAACATAAGCACCATCCCCTCGTCAGAGCAGTATGGATGGACATGTCCCAAATCATAATCTCCTAGACCTTGCACATTCTGTAAACACCATCTTAATCATCTCATCATCATTATTCCAGTATGTCGTATAGACCAAAAAAAAAAAAAACACCCCACGAACCCAAATCTGTCAACACTACCTGTCCACCACAGACGTGTCCCAAACCACATGCCACGTTCCATATCGTTCATTTCAACCTAAACCGTAATACAAATTGTTCGGCTTGACGCCCTGAACTGCTCAACCGTTATCGTTTAACACCAGTACACTCTACACTATTTTCTCTTTTTCTCTCTCTCTATGTCTCACTCTCTGTCTTTTTTTTTTTTTTTAAAGGTCACTCCGTGTCAGCGTAAAGCTCTTCATTTGCTCCTCAGCCGCCGGAACCGAACGAGCACACAACACGGCCGCACGCTAACGAAACGAAACGGAGCGGCGAGTAATTTATCCTGTCACCGACTCCGACGGCTTCCCTCAAGCCTACATCCCCATTAGCTGCGTTGCGCGAGCGTGTGTGTGTGAGGTTACACACTCCAGGAATTTTTAGCTCGATCTCTTAATGAACCTCGGCTGTGTTAAAACTGAAGCTACAAAGCTACATTAAAAAAAAAAAAAAAAAAACACGTGTCAGGGCGTTGTACATCTCTGTAGCCTTGACATATTATGATTATGGGATGTCCTTTTATGGGCGTATCCTTGTGACGAATTAATACTGAAATTTGCTACAACTATACAGACTGTAGCGCTACTCTGGATTTAACAGGTAGAAATGTATATTTGCGCGGCAAACGTACAGATGTAAAGTTCACCATTTTGTCCTCGGCCGCGCGCTAAGCACTTAGCGATGATCACTATTAGTCCAGGGAAACAATGAGCTATTTTGCAGAGATACGAACGGCGAGACGGACGATTACGTTTGGTCTAATGTGCATCGTGAGGACAAGTCTAAATAAGGATAAAAGACGGTAGAACCGTTTAAATGAAAGGGTGAGGGGGGATGGAGCGAGAGAGAGAGAGAGAGAGAGAGAGGGAAAGAAGAGGAAAGGTAAAAAGGACAGACGAGAGATATGACAGCTAGCGTCTGTTCCCACAGCTGGCCCCGGGCCCTCCCTCCTTTTTAAAAGCTCAGCAGGAGTCATTACCAGTAGGGGGGCGAGTTCACCCCCTATATTACCACTTCGGCCCCCCATTAACCGTCCACCCCCCCCTCATGACACGCGCACACTTCTACCTCATCCTGCGCTAAGCGTGTCAGTCCTCCTATCTGTCATTATAATGGCTGTTGTTATGCTGATATGCACAGTAGGAGCGACACACAGCCGGATCACACTTCAATCACCGTCCCCGTGTGCGTGTGTGTGTGTGTGTGTTGCACAATTAGACGACGGTTCTGGAATTCCAGCTGATGAGCCGGGATTTGTGAAGCAGGAAAATGTCCTGGCAATATTACATTGTCTTTCATACCACTGCGATGTTGAAATCTCCAATGTGATTGGTTAAAAGACATTGATTTATTTTCCATAACAGCAGCTCAGAGCGTGGTTCCAGCTGTAACTCAGATCACAAGGGACTTGTAAGGCGGAAACGGCACGTAAATAATAACAACAGCAAAAACAGGTTATGTTAAGTGTAACTTAAGACCATTGTCTTACTAATGTTACAGCAAATCTGATAACCATATGAATATTCCTGACAGTTTTGTCCTGTTTTTTTTCTCTCTACTACTTTTAATTACATGCGTATAGTCTTAATGAGCATTAAATTACTAGCCTCACTTAACAGTTAACTTCCTGGGGGGGTGATCTAACTTAAGACTGAATGTTTTTTACAAATGTACCTAAATTTATGATAATTCGATCATTCGATAACTCGGCATACAAATTTAATCTGTTCCAGAGGCGAGTTCTTAAAGTTCTGAAATTCTGTATTGCAAAGCGTATTTTCCCATAGGAAATAATGTAAATGCAGATAATCCGTTCCTGCCACCAAAACATATTACCAATATTACCAATTTCCAACACTATAATCACATTTTTTGCATATAAAAACATTTAGAAAAAAACATATAAATTAAGTAAAATATGTATAAAATAAAGTATAAATAGACATTAAACCTTACACTTATGATTCATGAACATTCTTGGGACCCATGGTGCTGTGTCTTTACTATATCTTGCAGGAAAAAAACAAAAATACCCACAAAAAATATATATAAACTTACTTTGCCTAGCTTTTCACTTATGCAAACAAATTTTGAACGGGAGTTTCAACTTAGCCGGCGTTCGGTTTGACAGTTTGGTGTGGCTCAGTTCATATGCTGAAAAAACTTCGTAATCTAAGGCGAATTTCTTGCAAAATTTCAGTTCTTAAGGTAAAAAATTTTGCATGCCGAAGTACCACTGTATATGTGTAATGACTCAACCCGAACATGCTAGCTATCTAAATCGTTAGCCTTTTTTTTACCTAGCTTTAATTGTCTATATTCTGTTAAGTGTAATTATGTCCATTTATAAGACTTATTAAACAATTTCTTATTGATGTGCCCCTAAATCTGAAAGATTTATTTATTTATTTATTTTTTTTTTACATTTTTACACTCGTTACGTCCTCAAATTATGCGTATAAATGACACAGCCTCTTTTCTAAATCATAGCCAGAGTTAAAAGTTAGCAGTTCACTGTCCGTTCATTTGGTGATTAAAAATTTGTCTAAACTTCGATTTAATATAGTTTCTTAATCATTTACCACCATATTTGAAGAGAATGTTGACATTTCTGAAAACTGTGACTTATTTTAACACTTGATGCTGGCAAATAATGTATATAAAATTAATTTTAAAAAAAGACATCAACATGCTAGCTATTTAAATCGTTAGCCTCAGTTATTAGCTAGCTTACAAACTCTCAGTGTCGATATTCAGGCACGTACAGTATAAACTTATCTCCATATCTATTATCTACATCTCCGTAGTTATTCGTATAAATAACCGAGCAACGTGCTAGTTAATTAAATAATTAGCCATATAATAGCTAACTGCTCTCCTTCCACTTACCTCTTGACTAAAATTAGTCTTTCAGTTAAGCATTATTTAATAATTTACCACAAAATGTGAGGAAAAGTTTGAATTTTGTGACAATTACCGTGTTTTAACACAGACTATTTCTTCAAATTATGTTTATAAAAGGAAAAAAGCAGGAACCTGCTAGCTATCTAAATCATTTGCCTTGGTGATTCGCTAGCTTCCAGCCTCTCAGTATTAATATTCAGCATTGATATTAGATATTCAGCTAGATATAACTACAGTATGTCAAATCTTACACTGATTTAATTATTTAAAGTCTAATCAGTAATATGCTAACTATCTAAATCATTAGCTCCAGTTGTTAGCTAACGTGTAATTGCATTTTGTTGCATTTATAGTGTATATAGTAATTTACATACATATTTGATTTAAAAAAATGTTCACTTTATTGGCAATTATTTTGGTTTTTTATACTCATGTGCATAATATGAAGGGTTAAAGGTTAAACAACAACATGCTAGCTATCTATATCACTAGCTTTGGTTAAAGTCAAATAACATTTTAGACAATTTCTTGATTATTTACATCAGTATCTGAGAAAAACGTTGACGTTCCTGACAATTTCAGCATTTTCTTTTTACACTCAACACTTTGTGTATAAAAGTCAAATCAGTAACACGCCAACTATCTAAATCCTTAGCTTCAGTTGTTAGCGTTCATACTCAAAGAACAAAATGAATCTAATTTTAGTCTAATCTTTATCTTTCTCTTAAAAAAATGTTACAAATATTTTTTCTCACTCACTCTGCCTTTACATTGTGCGTATATATCTAAAAATTAATTCCATGACAGCTACGTAAATTGTTATCCTCAGTCATTACCCAACTTTTCACTGCGTCCCTACAGCCTTCACCACTTCAATATAAAACCACAACTTTTTGTAAACTGCTTTATTCTGCTACACACCAACACTGCTTATTTTAATATTTTAAAACTGGACTCTAGACCAACATAAAAACATGACGTAAAGTTAAAACACATTGTAGAAGTCACGTGAAAAATACATAAACATTACAGGACAGACGTTCCAACACAAGACAGTTAAGATTAGCAGAATAATGCTTTCAGACTTAAAACGTAAACTCGATTATTAAGACTGCCCCGAATGATGCTCGAAAGCCGGGGGATAAAGTGTGCAAGTCAAAAGTGTGTGGACGGAAGGCCGACGTTTTCATCCCTCTTTGTCCACTCCAGACCTTCAAAAAGACAAGTTACATAAAAACAGGAACAATGAAAAGTGGTCACGGTGAATCTCGGGTTCAGACTTTAGAGGTGGACAGGATGTCTTCCACCAGGTGTTTGTAGACCCAGGCGTCCCCTTTGAGCCTCTGACGCCGGATTCCCACCACCTCGGGTTTCTGCAGAAGACACACCTCCAGCTCGAACTGCATCGTCACCTTCCCGAAGTCCGACTGCGTGCGACACTTCAGCGTGTACCTGAGAGAGACAGAGAGAGAGAAGTGAGACAGAGAGAGAGAGAGAGAGAGAGAAGTGAGAGATTACCTTTAAATGCCTTAGATATGTATATATTTTTTTAATTACATCACAGCTATATATTATATATATATATATGGGCCATTTATATAGATACACCTTAATAAAATGGGAATGGTTGGTGATATTAACATCCTGTTTGTGGCACATTAGTATATGTGAGGGGGCAAACTTTTCAAGATGGGTGGTGACCATGGTGGCCACTTGGAAGTCGGCCATCTTGGATCCAACTTTTGTTTTTTCTACAGGAAGAGGGTCATGTGACACATCAAACTTATTGGGAATTTCACAAGAAAAACAATGATGTGCTTGGTTTTAACGTAACTTTATTCTTTCATGAGTTATTTACAAGTTTCTGACCACTTATCAAATGTGTTCAATGTGCTGCCCATTGTGATGGATTGTCAATGCAACCCTCTTCTTCCACTCTTCACACACTGATAGCAACACCGCAGGAGAAATGCCAGCACAGGCTTCCAGTATCCGTAGTTTCAGGTGCTGCACATCTCGTATCTTCACACTATAGACAAGTGCCTTCAGATGACCCCAAAGATAAAAGTCTAAGGGGGTCAGATCGGGAGACCTTGGGGGCCATTCAACTCGTCTGACACTAACCCACATTGGATAGATTCCTCCAGGACTGTTGGAACAAAAAAAGTGATGGTATGGTGTGGTATATGGGGTACAAAGATAGTGGGGCCATTCTTCATCAATGGAAACCTCAAGGCCACTGGAGATTTGAAATTGCTACATGATGATGTGTTTCCCTCTTTATGCACTGAAGCTGGCACGTACCCTGA
>JAAGKR010001931.1:96578-108764 GCA_011419295.1 Clarias macrocephalus
TGTGACACATCAAACTTATTGGGAATTTCACAAGAAAAACAATGATGTGCTTGGTTTTAACGTAACTTTATTCTTTCATGAGTTATTTACAAGTTTCTGACCACTTATCAAATGTGTTCAATGTGCTGCCCATTGTGATGGATTGTCAATGCAACCCTCTTCTTCCACTCTTCACACACTGATAGCAACACCGCAGGAGAAATGCCAGCACAGGCTTCCAGTATCCGTAGTTTCAGGTGCTGCACATCTCGTATCTTCACACCATAGACAATTGGGGCCATTCAACTCGTCTGACACTAACCCACATTGGATAGATTCCTCCAGGACTGTTGGAACAAAAAAAGTGATGGTATGGTGTGGTATATGGGGTACAAAGATAGTGGGGCCATTCTTCATCAATGGAAACCTCAATGGCCACTGGATATTTGAAATTGCTACATGATGATGTGTTTCCCTCTTTATGCACTGAAGCTGGCACGTACCCTGAGTTTTTCCAGCAAGATGGTGCACCACCACATTATGGGTGTCAGGTCCGAGCATTCCTAGATGAACAGTTTGCTGAAAAGTGGATTGGTCATCGTGGGCCAGTTGAATGGCCCCCAAGGTCTCCCGATCTGACCCCCTTAGACTTTTATCTTTGGGGTCATCTGAAGGCACTTGTCTATAGTGTGAAGATACGAGATGTGCAGCACCTGAAACTACGGATACTGGAAGCCTGTGCTGGCATTTCTCCTGCGGTGTTGCTATCAGTGTGTGAAGAGTGGAAGAAGAGGGTTGCATTGACAATCCATCACAATGGGCAGCACATTGAACACATTTTATAAGGTCAGAAACTTGTAAATAACTCATGAAAGAATAAAGTTACGTTAAAACCAAGCACACCAATGTTTTTCTTGTGAAATTCGCAATAAGTTTGATGTGTCAAATGACACAAAAGTTGGATCCAAGATGGCCGACATCCAAATGGCCAACATGGTCACCACCCATCTTGAAAAGTTTGCCCCCTCACATATACTAATGTGCCACAAACAGGACGTTAATATCACCAACCGTTCCCATTTTATTAAGGTGTATCTATATAAATGGCCCACCATGTGTGTGTATATATACACACACACACACACACACACACACACACACAAGCGACTCACCCTTTCTGCACATAGTCTACGTGCTTCTCCGGTAAAACCTTCAGGATCTGATTGAGGACCTGGTCTGCGTTACTCTGGCTGGTCATCGTCACGTTGTACTGCGCCTACATGATCACACACACACACACACACACACACACAGGATGTGGAACATCATACTGCTTTTACAGCATACTGAATTTAGAAGGAAAAAAGTGGAAGTGAAAGACAGGATGAGGGAAAGGCCAGGAAGACAAAAAAAATTAAAAGTTGAAGAGATGAAAAACTGAAAACGAGTAAACAAATAAAGGAAACAGGAAAAGTGGTGAAAACTGGAAAACTGATGTAATGGAGAAGAAAAGAGGAAACAAGGAACCAGATAAAAGGAAGGAAGGAAAAGAGAAAGAGACAGAAGGAAGAACATTGGGGAAAGTGAGAGAAGAGTGAATGGAAGGAAAAAAGGAGAACATTTTAAATAGAATGAAGTAAAGATGAAAGACTGAATGATGGACAGAAAAGCAAAAAAAGAAAGCAGATCAACAAAGAAAGGAGACTGATGTAGAAAGATAGCGTAAGGAAGCGAGGAGGAAAGGGGACGTGAGGAAGGCGGCGACTGCACACCTTTATCCGGCGCGGCCCGTCCCTCAGGCCCTTCCTCTTGTTGGGCGTCAGCATGGTGATGACTTTGTCCAGGCCGCGCTCCAGACTGCCAAAGACTTTCCCCGCCTTCCTCTTCTGCCCGCTGTCTCCCGGGCATCCCGCCGCGTCCAGCGAGCGAGACCTGAGGACCGAGAGACCCGTCACACGTCCGCTTAGCTTCCACATCATCTCTCCATAAACCTTCTCTCTATATCGCTTCCTGTTTCCCTTTATCTCTCTATTCAACTTCCTGTTTTATTCATCTCTTTTCTCATTCGAGTTCGGATACAACCATCTATCCTTCTCCTCATCCTCCACTTACATCACTCTTTCAAACAAACAAAAAAAATAATACTCCTTCATCGGTTTAATTCTCTCAGATTTAACTCCATCTTTTCTCTCTTCATCCTTTTCTCCTCACTCCATCTCTCCTTCCTGCTTTCATTCCTTGCCTTTCCATTATTCCATCATATTCTGTTTCCATTTCTCACGCTTTCCTTTTCCTTCATGTTAATACGTCTCCCTGTGCTTTCTCCATTCTTCTACTTTGTCCCTTTTAGATGATTTTTTTCTCAATCTCTTTCCCTCCTTCCTTCCTCTTCCCTCTGTCCGATCTTCCACTTCCTCTCGTATCTCTCTTCCTTTCTCGTTTCCATTCTACCCTCTTTATCCTTCCTTGATATTTCTTTTCTTTCTTTCTTTCCACCATTTCTACCTCCCACTTTCTCGCCTTCACACTCTGTCCTGTCTTCCTTCACATTCGATTGTTTTTTTTTCTTTCTTTCCTGCCTCTCTCCTGTCTTACACTTTTCTCACTCTTCTTTTGTTTCTTCATTCTTTGCTCCTTTACTTGGAGGAAACTTCCTCCTTTTAACTTACTCTGTTCTCTCCTTCCCTCTGTTTTTCTTTTCTTCCTACCTCTCTTTCTTTCTCCCTTATACAATCCCTTACTTCCTCTCATTCACTGGCTCTTTCCTTTATTCCCATCGCTTTTTTTTTTATCTTGCCTCTCCTTCCTCATCCTGTCTCTCCTATCTTGCATCCTTCCTTCCTTCTTCCCCTGCCCCATCTTCACTATTTCCTGTCTCTTTTTCCTTTCCTTCCTACATTTTTTCCTTCTGCCTTTGTTTCCTCCTTTCCTCTTCTAGTGTTTCTTTTCCTCTCTGATCTTCTTCCTCGTCTTTTTCCTCTCCTTCATCCGACTTTGTCTCTTCCTTTCATTCTTTCTAATTTTCTTTTTGTCCTCCTTTTACAAGAGTTTGTTGTTTTGTCCTTCGTTTTTTTCTCCCTCTGTCCTTCTTCCTTATAGTTCTTTTGTCCTCACGTGTGTATTTTCTTTCACTGGATGTCTTCTTGTATCTCTGTCCTCAGTCTGGTCTTTTTCCTCTCGCCATTCATCTCTCTCACTTTCCACACTCATCCATTACTGTTTCAAACCTTTTTGTCTGTCCTCCCCTCATTCTTTTTCCCTCTTAATTTGTTAGTTTCCATTTTTACCTTCTCTCTGGACTTAAGACGAGGATCTCCGGCACTGCATACTGCTGCTCTCCGGCCCTGCGGCCCGGAACTTCTATACACAGAGAGAGAGAGAGAGAGAGAGAGAGAGAGAGAGAACAAACATGTGTCACTACATGCTACACGCAACAGTCAATGCTGGGCAAAGTGACATGTACACCTGTCAGGACGCACCTTGGGATTTGTCACACACACACACACACACACACACACACTCACACACACACACACACACACACAATCTCCAGTGAGTTCCTGTCTGTTCCGGTGTGACAGGGGAGAGTGTGACAGTAACGAGTTGGACGGAGAGAGAATGAGAGAGAGAGACACAGAGTGTGACAGATAAATGGCCAACAGGGCGGCGTGATGGAGCCGAGTCACGCTGATTGTTTTCCCGTATCCGTGTGTCCGGAGATGATTTATTCACCAGCGGTTTGACCACGATTACGAGTGTGTGTGTGTGTGTGTGTGTGTGTGTGTGTGTGTGTGTGTGTGTGAGAGAGTGTGTGTGTGTCGTTCTCTTTGTGTTAAAGGTCCACTTAAAAAGGAAAAATAAATAAATAAATTATACTAATAAACGAGGCGGTGAGCGTAATTGAATCAGACTGTAGATAAGGACGTGTAGTCGGCTGGAGTTACAGCCGGAGGGACAGGACGAGACTCTCTGGAGAGCTGGAATCTCTCTGTGTGAATAACCAGCCGGGTCGCGTTGGCGCTCGACCACATTGCTTTTATTGTGTGATTTAGCCTCTTTTTTTTTTTTTTTTTCATTATACTTTCCCACCAGAAAACTTCTTCAGTTTCTCCAGCGACGTGTGTGTGTGTGTGTGTGTGTGTGTGTGTGTGTGTGTGTGTGTGTGTGTGTGTGTGTGTGTGTGTGAGAGAGAGAGACAAACTCTAACACCCTCCTCTCACCTTTGTTCGTGTCCACCGGCTGGTCAGTAACGTTGTTGTTGTTGTTGTTGACAGGCGTCGTGGGAGCCGTTCTGTTGCGTCGGCTTTTCCGATTGGACGCCGGAGTGACGGGGGCGGGCAGAGCGAAGACCACACCCCCGCTGCCTCCACCGCCTTTGTGTCCCGACAAGTTCTCTTTATTCTCCCTGGTCCGCTCGTGCTTCTGTGGGCGTGGCTTCGCATGCTCCCGGACTGTTTCGCCCCGCCTCTTCTCAGCTGACTGACAGGCTCGCTTCTGTAGTGAGTAAAGAAGAAAAAGTATTAAAAGAGCAGAATTCAATAATGTATAAATGAGTAGGGGTGTGTGTGTGTTTGAACCTTGCGTGGAGTGTGTGTGTTCTGCGTGTTCCGCGGCGTGAACGGGATCCAGGCATCGTCGTCGTCGTAGCACTCGGCCGGGAAAACCAGGGACCCCAGGACGGCCCTCTCCCTCTGTGAGCCTTCGTCTTCATCGTCGTCATCATCGTCATCATCATCATCATCATCATAGTCGTTGTCTTCACCTTCGCTGAAATGTAGAGTCTTTTTCAACTGGAGGAGGAAGAAAAAAAACAAAAACAACAACAAAAAAATTTCAGCCTAAGTGATGTAATAAAGGAACCGGATCATTCCGGATCGTTCACAGACACACACAAACTAAACCCTGGGAAATGATAAATGTTAGTAGACAGACGAGTGTGATTATGTGTGTGTGTGTGTGCGCGTGTGTGGTGGTACCTGTATTTCCTGTCCAGGTGAGCGCGCGGCGTCTGGTGCGGTCACATCCCGTCTGAGACGCACAGGTCTCCCGCTCTGCTTCTTAACCAGGAGTAACAGGTATGTGGCGGTGGTCTGGTCATATTTCCACTAAACACACACACACACACACACACACACAGTGAAAGCAGAGGAATGATCATCATATAGAGAGCGATCCAATCGAAAATTCATGTGTTTATATACAAGAGTTATAGCTGAGCCTCTACTGCCACCTGCTGGACAACTCTACTACTACTACTGCTGATCTTTAAAAAAAAAAAAATCATTTCTTCTTTAACCCCTTTGACTGTACCTCTGACACCATCTGTACGGTGCTCTGTTTGGAGCGCTTGAGCATCACGGCCATCTCTGTGACGCAGTCCTCGTCGATATGTCCGAGCTGAGACACAAAGTCAAAGAAGAGAAAAGTCAATCTGTACAGAGTGACAGAGGGAGAGAGCAGAGGGACAAAGTGGATGTGGTCGGGTTTCTTTCTAAGAAATCTGTAAACTTACCCTTATCGAAACATCAAACACCAGACATACATTCTCTCTCACACACACACACACACACACACACACACACACACACACACGTCTTTATATCTTGCTCAAGCAGCGCAGTAGATATTCCAAACAATGACACCCGACCGTAAATGCTTCATTACACTGTGTGTGTGTGTGTGTGCGTGTGAGTGAGAGAGTCACCGGACGTGTGCTGTGCCACTCCACAGGGCTGCTGTATCCCTTCATCACCCAGGGATGAGCCAGGAGCTGCCTGACAGTTAAACGCCTCTTTGGCTCCACCTACAGGACAAACACAGAAACTGCGCTCAAGTTTGGAAAGTTTGTGTGTTTTTCTCTCTCCCTCACACACACAAACAAGTATGTTTATATAATAATAATAGTAATAGCTTGGGTCACTCGTATCCTGTTTCTGGAGTGGATCAACAAGGTTTTCGGTCCAGAAAACAATCTGCCACTCAAAGTCTTGCTGGTTATGGATAAAGCTCCTGCTCATCCTCCAGGCCTTGAGGGCGACTTACTGGAGGAATTTGAGTTCATTAAAGTCAAGTTCCTTCCTCCCAACACCACTCCACTACTCCAGCCTATGGATCAGCAGGTCATTTCAAACTTTAAAAAAACTTTACACCAAAGCTTTGTTTCAACGATGCTTTGAAGTGACCGAAGGAACAAACCTAACCCTCAGAGAGTTTTGGAAAAATCATTTTTACATCCTGCATCGCCTCAAGATCATTGATAAAGCCTGGGATGGGTGTCACCAAGAGAACCCTTAATTCTGCTTGGAAAAATCTGTGGCCTGAGTGCATTCTTGGACATGACCCTGAGGGGGTTTGCTCATGAACAAAAGTCGGCAGCTGTCGATGAAATTGTGTCCACAGGAAAGACTATGGGACTGGAGGTGGATGAGGACGACATTGAAGAGCTGGTGGAGGAACATAACCAGAAGCTGACCACCGACAAACTGATGGATCTGCATCGTGAGCAACAACAAGGATGGAGGAGGAGAAAAAGACAGAGGAATCCCTAACTTCCAGTGAGATTAAGGAGGTGTGTAAAATGTGGGAAACTGTGCAAAATTTTTTAGAAAATCACCACCCGAATAAGGCTTCAGCAGTGCGCACAACCAATCTGTTTAATGACAATGCAATGTCCCATTTCTGTGATATTCTCAAAAGGTGGCAAAAGCAGGTGTCATTAGATAGGTTCCAGGTAAGAGTTACCCAAAAAGAGAAGGAGGCTGGTGCATAATTTTATAATAAATATTTTTTGCTTGTGGAATGAATTATCTGAGTTTGCATTATTTCCTATGAGAAAATCAGCTTTGGTTTAAGAGCATTTTGGATTACAAGCATGCTTCTGGAATGAATTATGCTCATAAACCAAGGTTTGACTGTATAACTTTTTTTTTTATTTTTACTCCTATTATTTTCCTGTGATTTCTTTCTAAACTTCGGCAACTCAAATATAATTATTTATCATAACAATAAAGCACCTTTTAATCTTGATAGAAAAAAACGACATTCTCTGAAACAATAAATTTCTCTCCATGTGCGTTTGCACTCTCTCTCACACACACACACACACACACACACACACACACACACACACACACACACACACACACACACACACACACCTGCATCATCTGGTTCAGGAGCAGTACACTCCCAGGAGACAGCCAGCGAGGGTTTTCATAATGGCCTTTCTAGAAACAAAAGGAAAAAAAAAATCACAATCTGAATCTGATCACTGTTATGTTAAGTGGCTCCTTTGAGATTCCTGATGCCCCGCCCTTGTTTGTGTTTCTCTAACGTACTGTGATTTTCCTGTACAGCACCATACAGTTATCGTCGTCGAACGGCAGGTAGCCACACAGCAGGGCGAACAGGAGCACGCCCATACTCCAAACATCTGCCTGGAACAGAGGAGACACACACACACACACACACACGAGTCTGAGTCCATCACACACGCTCACACACGCTCACACACGCTCACACACGCTCACACACGCTCACACACGCTCACACACGCTCACACACGCTCACACACGCTCAAACACGCTCAAACACGCTCAAACACGCTCAAACACGCTACCTCTGAGCCGATGTACGATTTGCCCTGGATGAGCTCCGGGGCGGCGTAAGCGGGGCTTCCACAGCACGTCATTAGTTCATAACCGAGACCACCCTGTCATTGTGAGACAAACCAGACGTCAGACACAAACACACACACTGTGGGTAGAAATGTCCAAAACTAGATTCTCTTGAAAAACCTTAGGTTTGGCGCAGAGCCCGAAGTCGATCAGCTTCAGATTGTGATCCTCGTCGATTAGAAGGTTTTCCTGAAAAGCAAAACAAAATTAGAATTAGAATACACGTTTAACTCGAACTGTGTGTGTGTGTGTGTGTGTGTGTGTGTGTGGGTGTGTGTGTGTGTGTCACGGCGTACAGGTTTGAGGTCACGGTGGGCGTATCCCTGACTGTGGACGTAAGCCAGCGCCGAGACGATCTGACGGAAGAACACGCGGGTCTCCTCCTCCGAGAGACGGTCTTTCGCGACGATGTAATCGAACAGCTCTCCTCCTGGACAGTACTGAGGGGGGAAAGGAGACGGAGAGACGATCGGTTACATTTAAATCACATCGATCGAGAGAGTGCGCGAGGAAACTGAAAAGGCCGAAGGACACCGCGCACACCTCGAGCACCATGTAGATCTTGCTCGGCGTCTCGATGACGTGATAAAGCCGACACACATGCTGATGGCTCAGGTTCTTCATGGCTTCGATCTCGGTCTTCACACGAGGAAGGTCGTCCTGAAACGAGGCGCGGCTTTTACACACCATATCAGACTGAACGATGCAGGAGAATTCGCACCCTCACACAGGGTGTCCAGTACTCACCCCCAGGACCTTCTTCTCCATGATCTTGATGGCAACCTTCTCGCCGGTCAGGATGTGTCTGCCGAGCTTCACCTTCGCAAAACCACCTGCAGAGGCACCAGATCATTTATCCACGGCATTCAAACACTCGCTTTCTGAGTTCTCACACACACCGTACACAAGTTACCTGAGCCAATGGTTTCGTAAACCTCGTAGTATTTGAGGAGCTCGGCGGCATCATCTACAGGCATGATCTCACCGTGCGTTCACCTGCAACACACACACACACACACACACACACACGAGTGAAAATCCAAAAGCTCATTATTCAGAATCAGAACTCAAATATCTTATAAACATTAAATAACGGGTACGGTTCTAGTACACGCCCACGTGGGGACGTCCATATATTTCTGTCAGGAAAAAAAGAAAAACACCTGGTTAGCTGGCTTAATATATATTTTTTCAAATCCCATTTAAAATTAAGTTTTTAGTAAATGATTCATAAACTCAGGAGCCGATTCAATACTCGATTCAGAAAGCTTCGAATCTCTTAATACGATTCTAATCACCATTTCGTTCATTTCAACCTAAATAAACCAAAGCTTCAGAATCGACTCACAGATGAAGTGGATGAGGAATCACAGAATCGACTCAGTGGTATCGAATCGAATTCGAGACGACACTGAAACTTTGAAGCCTCGCTTCATCTCACGTCATCTCAATTTTTCTGACTTCAAATCGTCAGTGTTTAAACTCTGTGTTTAAAATCCGGTTCCACTTGCGGAGTCGACTCCAAAGCTCCAGAGCCGACTCGCCGTTTAAGTGGATTGGGAATCAAAGAATCGACTCCGTGGTATTGATCTGAATCCGAATTCTACTAAACGCTGAAACACAATAACGTGAAATAAATATTGTTTTTTTCTAATGCAAAGTACGTGTTCGACATTTAAACGGTATGTGAATAAAGTTTAAACGACACATTGAGCTGTCACGACAGCTGCTAAACCTAGACAACTATTTACAGTTTTTCGTTATTTCTTTTTTTAACTCACCCTTCGTATCCTGAATTTAAATCCTTCAGACAAAGAATAAACAGACAAAACAAACGCGGAATGTTTATTTTATTTATCCTTGTATTAACTATCCAAACATTATCCGTCCAACCCCAAACGCCGAGGAGATTTTTTGAATTTACCACTCGGTGTTCTGCGTCACTTCCGGTTTCCGCTTAGAATAAAAGTCTCAAAATATTTCTCGCCTCACCTGTTAAACTAATTTAACAATAAAATGATCCACACACGCTATTTAATATCTATACATTGAGGTAAAAAAAACAAAACAATAAAGCAATCGTAAAAAGGAAAATATATTATAAATTCACAGTGCAGTAATGAATACTTGTTAATTTACTTTTACACAAAATTCTGTGATGGACACAAAAAGGTGGAATTGTGCATGCTGAGTAGAATGAATGTATTTTTTACTAGTTAATTAATTAACTTATTTATTTATCAATTTCATTTTACAGTAAAACAGGTTTAAACTTTAATAATAATAATAATCATCATCATCATCATCATCATCAATCTCACTCATCGTCTATAGCACTTTATCCTGTATTGCAGAGGGGCCTGGAGCCTATCCAAGGAGACTTTAAGGCGCAAGGCGGGGCACACACTGGATGGGGGGCCATCACAGGGCGCACACACACTCACCTTCTATACCGCTTTATTCAGGGTCACGGGGGCCTAGAGCCTATCCCAGGAGGCTTATGGCATGAGGCGGGGTACACTCTGGACGGGGTGCCAATACATCGCATGCATACAATGCACACACACACACACACACACACACACACACACACACATATATACTCACTCACACACTCATTCACACACTAAGGGCAATTTGGGAATGACAATTAGCCTAATCTGATTGTCTTTGGACTGTTAGAGGAAACCCACCAAGCACCGGGAGAACATACAAACTCCATACACACAGACCCCGAGGCAGGAATCGAACCCGGACCCTGGAGGTGCGAGGCAGCCATTTCTCACCGATGCTCATGGGGAGGGAAGGCCGGCCTGTGAGGTCTGATCCAATAGAAGAGCTACTGTAGCTCAAATTGTTGTAAAATTGAATCCTGGTTCTGACAGAAAGGAGTCTGAACACACATTGTATCATAGTTTGTTGTGATGGCGACCAAGGCAGGGTGCCCATGCTGACCCATGTCCACTGACAAGAGCGGCAACAGTGGAGAAGTGAGCATCAGAACTGGACCACGGAGCAATAGAAGGTGTTCTCGCTAACTGATGGATCACAGTTTCTTTTACATCATGTGGAGGGCCGGGTGCGTGCTCACATCACTTGTCTGGGGAAGGGATGGCACCAAGGAAGAAGGAAGACTTCTCCGCAAGTTGGCGTCATCGATTTTCATGGATCAGTTGTTCCACTCACTGAATGTTCACTGCAGTGGGCTCTGAGCCATCTCGACCCAGGATCGTTATTCACGGATGTATGGAACCGTCCAAATGTTTTACTGCAGCTATGAGTCTCATCCCCATACTGTGCTTGAAGTCTTCTTCGCTTTATTCACCAGAGAGGTAAAAAATATGAAAGGAAAGAACAGCAATAGCAAGTCATGGTGGGGAATATTGAGAAGTAGGTCCAAAAGAAAAACTAGAAAGTCTTCACAAAAAAAAAAAACTCTCCCATTTTATCCAGGCTTGTGACAGGCACCGCATGCAGAAGAAAGTGATTTATAAAGACGTCAGACATGTGGAGAACGTGATGCAAACGAAACAATTTTGTACTGAGCTTGATGGGCTTTGATAAAACCTGTGAGCTACCGACAGTGGGTACCAATCTTGGATCGGTTCTGGAGTTGCGCTATATGTACCCAAAGCAACAATATACTGTACATAGAGATGGAGAACATCCTGACCAGTAACTCCTACACCATGGATATTTGAGCCATGTTACAGCAACATTTTGACTGGACCAGAAGCAAATTCAGTACAAAAAAAAAAAAAAAAAAAAAAACCATTAGGTCCTAATCCTCCACTCATGTCCTACTTACAGGATATTAGGACACAAAGTATACAAATCTGTTCATAGCACTTGCCCAGCTGATATCTCTGGGCTGTTTGAGAGCTAGAGTTTAAGGGGATGGCAGTTTCCAGGGTATTCGTCCTGTCCAACCTGGCCTTACAGCCGAACACATTTAGTGACCTTTAGTTCAACTTAACTATGAAATCAACTGTTCATACTTCATTTAAATCAAGCAATATTTATATTAGTTTGCCAAAACCATGACAATTTTGAATGTTTAAAATAAAAAACCTGATGACAAGACACCAAGTTGTTTTGGTTGCACACATGCAAATGTTGCACAATTTTACAAAATACTAGCACCTCCCACAGTTGACAGTAGACAAAGACACCATAATGAAGAGTCAAAACATACTGCAGGTCCAAAACTTTATTCCAAGTTTAAGAACATGGCATCTCTAGCCGTTGTCATGAGGCAAATTTGAAACGTGAGGTAACTCTGCTGGTTGAGAAGCCATCTTGTGCACAGGAAGAACTTCAACCTTGTAACTCGAGCTCTTGGGGGACTAAACAGGAGCAGGTTATCCAACACACTTCTTTTCCTGTTCAATTTCTGCAAGAAAGGAAACATGCAACATTAAGAACATTGGAAGGGACAGCAGCCGCCAACATGAAACCCAATTAACAGGTAGCTGAACTTAAGAGAAACCAATTCTAGGTACTCAACTCTGAACTGGAGCCATAACCAGGC